>SZWC01002055.1:129956-169949 GCA_023375785.1 Penium margaritaceum | reverse complement strand
GCACACACACACACACACACACACACACACACAAACACACACACACACACACACACACACACACACACACACACCACACACACACACACATTATCACTGTAGGTGATTGACCTGGATTAAAGCTCTCGGATGCAACACTGTGGCGCATCATGGAGCCCACAATGGTGGCTCAGTAATCAAGTGCTGACACGGTGGTCACATCACTAACACCAGACTTACAGAGAGCTTGCCTTCAGTGATGAAAGCTTACACGCTTCATACTTTTACATCTTATCATGGGGCCCACATATCATAGGGATGCATGCATCCACATACGCTTGTGGTCGATGTGGTTTAAGTCTCTTTCTCATGCATGAATTAGATTGGTGATGCCAGGTTAGTGATCCGGGACCACATGTCCGGTTTATATCGATGTGTGAGAAACAACCTGGAGCTTGTTCGCTCCATGGTTAGGTTCGATCCCTGGGTGGCGTCCGGGCCCCATGTCGAGTGCCTCGCGTGAGTGGCCCGGTCAATTGGAACACATCAAATCGCTCCTCATGACTCGTCAATTTGTTGCTTTCAGTACATTCTACTTTGACCTCAGCTTGTCCCGGTCCATGGCATCGCATTATGTCTCATTGCCTGCTTACTTGCTTGCTCACCTTAGCAACCAACGTTACCTACAGAATATCCATCTCATTTTTACCCCTTCAGTACAGGACGAGGTTCTCAATCTCAAATGAAATTATCAAGAAGATCTCAACATCGATGTATGACCTGTGCTGGAACCCAGTCCTTGTTTCAATCACATAGTCAAGCGATGTGCTCCTCATGAATTCAAAAAATTTCAGCCACATTTCAAGTCATTTTGTTTCAAATATTGCCACACATTAATGATGGCGTTATCAAAGACAGTACAACTCATGTGTAGGCTCCTCAATCTCAGAAGTAGCTTGAAAGCTTCGTAGCATTGATGAGGCTGACGTTGCAACACCGTCTAGTCAGCAAACGCATCAGCGTACAAGGTAGGTACAAGAAGAAGGGTTTCACTAGGAGGGACACTTGTTGGTTTTCGTGAATCTCTCATTGTACTCTGTTGCGTCCTCCCGGGTTGTCTACATCGGCGTGTAGATGACTGACGGCGAGACTCGACGCTGCTGGAGTGTCGCTCGGTGGAGCCAACGCACGGTGAGGCCCACTCTCCGTTCGCTGGAGCCTCCTCCCTCCAGCGAGGCGCTCAGCTCCATCGGCAGGCCTCCTCGGCGGTCGGGCCACCGACGGTCACTGTCACTGCAGATGCTGTCTGCATGCACCCAGCGCTGCGTCTGGTCGTGGCGTTGCGTCTGCAACATCATGATGTGCCTAGGGTCCATGTCTCCTGCTGCGTGGCCCCTGTTTGGCATCAGTGACTGTCATAGGCACTACCTGGGTTCGGTTTGTTGCTATTTTTCTAGCTGATTCTGACCGCACGACTGCGTTTGTAGCGTCGGTATTATGGTATGGTCCAGTTTTCAGGCAAAACGGACGACGCCCGAGTTTTGGACTGTCGGGCGTCTGGCAGGGCTCACCGAGAAAACCCTGCCTGCCAGAAAGTAGGTCTAAGACTATTTTCTGATTGGTTGGTTAGCTGAGTAACAAGTTCTACACTAGTGGGGGGAGCTAGAACTTGGAGGGGTCTCCCATTGTTGCTCATTCTTCATTCCTAAGCAGTCACGTACAGTTTTCAACTGCTTTCTGGCGCTAACATTGGCGCACGCATTTCTGAGTAACAAACCCAGAGCTTCCAGACTTAGACTCTAGAGCAGCAGACTTAAGCAACGAGCGTGGAAGCCCACATGCTGCATCAACGACGCTGCTGCCCCAACCTGCTACCTAGGATTTCCACAGTCCGAAACTTCACAAGTTTCAGTGTGTAAAATGAATTGAAAAATAACAAGCACGTAAGGTAAATAGGTATCCCGGGTGCAAGTTACGTTGTCTACCACGGCAGGTCAATTTGCATCAAAACCCACCCAAAACCACTGGTCGTACCTCAATGCACGCATGTCAGAACGTAGAAGAATCTGAACCTACAGATGGAAATTTGAGCCATAAGCTAGAAATGATGTTGCGAGTGGCTGGGAAAAACCATTTCCTGCCGCCTCACACACAGCCAGGAAATGTTTTTTCCCAGCCAATCGCCTCACAAGTGAGCAGCCAGTGCTGCTCCCAGACTGAGCAGCACTGGCTGCTCACTTGTGAGAGGGAAAACTTGCAAGCAAAAGTTATTGCCATAACTACAACTGAAATTGAATAATGTCTGAGTTAACACCAAGAGCGAGTTTTGGTGAAAACCCCTCAATTACATAGACATTCACATCAATGGCGCTTTTTATTCAGTCTACCAGCAAATAAGGAAATTCCACTATTTTCTCGCAAGTGGAGCTTTCCTGATGAGTCCCACCAGACAAGGACAGGCCCAATCCCGGGCGTCGTTTTTTTTCTTTCTTTCTTGAAAATTAGACCACACCAGAACATGCACGTTGCAAACGCAAAACGCAATCACAATCACCAAGAAAATTCGTGAAGCCCAGTTCTGGTTGCCTGAACCTAGGCACTCTCCATGCAATTTGAAATAGCAGCCTATGACTGTTGGCGGCATGGGTGACAGAGTTAGCTGCTGATGGAGCTGACCACGTACTGTTAGCGAGTGGGAGACTCCAAAAGTGGATGCTGGATCCATGCATCTCAACACGATACGACTTCCCCGCAATCGCTCAGTGCCCGCTGTCTTCAACGTCTGCGTGCTATGAAATTTTCATATTTTCTGGCAAGTGGGTTTTTCTCAGTACGCCCTACCACACGACCAACGGCCCCAAACCCAGATTTCATCCGTTTTTCCTAAAAACTAGACCATGCCAGAATACGCACAAAGTAAATGCAACTATGCAGTCGGAATCGGCTAGAAAATTCACGTAGCCCAGTCATGGTTGCCTGAACCTAGACATTCTCCATGCTACTTAAAATAACTGCCTATGACTACATGCAACATGAATGACGGTGGCGGCTGGCAATGGAGCTGGTCACGCACAGGTACCAAGTAGGAGACTCCATGATAAGAGATGGGATACATGTGTCTCACCATGATGCAACCTCCCCTCTGTTGGTTTTTACGCATCTCTCATTGTGGTCTGATGTGTCCTCCCAGCTTGTGTACATCGGTGTGCAGACGACTGACGGCGGCTCGACCGCCGAGGAGGCCTGCCGATGGAGCTAAGCACGTCGCCGGAGGGAGGGGGCTCCAGAGAACTGCGCGTAGGCCTCAGCGTGCATCGACTCCACCGGACGATACTCTAGAAGCGTCAAGTCTTGCCGTCAGTCATCTACACGCCGATGTACACAAGCGGGGAGGACACAACAGAGCACAATGAGAGATGCGCAAAAACCAACACTCCCCCATGACTCACACACGTAGTGCACATATGTGGGCAGAGACACAGTCAACAACCATACTGCCCCAGGGCACGCAGAGACGCAGGCAGGCATAATGAGAGCCACTCACAGACGCACGCCAACCGAACTCACAGCCTTCTTGAACGAGTGAGTCGCGCTTCAGTGACTTGGTCAAGAAGTCAGCCAGTTGTTGTGCTGTCTAAACCCACACAATGCTGATGCTCCCGTCATGAAACAACGAATGCACATAATGATACTCAACGTTGATGTGCTTTGTGCGTGTGTGATGCACGCCGTCATTGTCGGCGATGGCCATGGCACTCTCATTGTCACAATGGAACGTGATGGATACGAAAGACTGTCACAACTCGGACAACAGACGACGCAACCACACACTCTCACATGCGCCTGAGCCAAGGGCCAAGTAATCAGCCTCAGCAGTGATGCATGCAATGAACCCCTGCTTGCCACTGCGCCAGGACACAACCATGCTGCTGATCAGAAAGATCCACCCTGTGCGACTCTTACTATTTGGACTATCGGCCCAGTCACTATCGGTGTGTCCCAACCACGACGAAAGGCGGCTGACGGCGGAACATCAAACCTCGCCGAGGAGTCGAGATGACGTAGCGCATTACTCGGATCACGGCCTTGAAGTGGAGGTGATGCGACTCCTGAGAAAACTAAGCCAGGATTAAGGCAAACGCGATGCCTGGGCGTGTCATCGTCGCCAGGAACATCAGTGACCCGATGACTCACAGATACGTGGTCACGTCAACTGGCTCTCCCACAACGGCTGGGTCACGACTCTTCAGCTTCACCTGGCCATCAGGTGACATGGGTGAAGATGCGCTGGGCAGGAGGGGCAAGTCCTCGGCGAAACGAGTGGACAGGGTTTGCACATAGGCAGCCTGGTGGACATGCATGATGCCCTGGGAGTGATCATGCTCGAGCTCCATACCCAGGAAGACTCTGGCAGACCCGAGATCCTTGATCCGGTAGGCGGTGTGCAACAGGTCCTTGACACGCTAGACGGCAGCCATGTCAGGCGACGCAATGAGGAGATCGTCGATGTGGACCAGGACAGCGGTGAGGGTCTGGCCTCGCAGGCTGACGAATAGTGCGGGGTCAGCGGTACTGCGCTGAAGGCCTCCACGAAGGAGCGTACTGCTGATCTCCTGGTTCCAGCAGCGAGGCGACTGCTTGGGGCTGCAGAGGGTCTTCCGTAGCTGCCAGACTCTCTCAGTGCCGTCGTCAAAGCCTGGAGGCTACACCATGTAGAGCTCCTCATCCTCCAATGAACCATGGAGGAAGGCGTTGCTTATGTCCATCTGATGCAGCTCCCACCCATGCTGGGCAACCAGACTGAAGAGCCCCTGGCTCGTGGAGAACCAGCCAACTGGAGTAAAGATCTGGTCACAGTCGACCCCAGGGACCTGAGCAAACCCCTTGGCTGTGAGGCGGGCTTGTCCAAGGACCCGTCGGGCTTCCATTTGCACCAAAAGACCCACTTGGCACCGATGGCCTTCCGACCTGGAGGGAGGTCGACGAGGTCATACACGTGGTGCTGCCGGATAGCAGCGAGCTCGTCAGCGCAGGCAGCATCCTAGTGTGCAGCCTCAGAAGAGACGCGAGCCTCGTGCAAGGTGGCTGGGTCCTCCAGGCGTGCTACGGAGCGGATTGAGAGAGCGTGTGCTTCTCGAGCTCCTGGTGGGATGCGTGCGAGTGCAGCCATGACAGCATGCCAATGCTCGTGATGAAGCATGGCGTAGCCCTCTGCAGAGTTAGTGTGAAGGTTTGCAATGAAAGCCGAAGTGGGCAGGCCAAGGGCCTTGGTGCCAAGATCCCCACTCACGACCGTGGGAGTGGAAGAGACACGTGGAGCGACATGGGGCCGAGACGCCACAAGGCGAGGTGCGGTGTTCTGCACGCTCACTGACAGCCTGGGTCGGAGCCTACCGCCTGGGCCACGCGTGTAGCACGGTAGGGAAGGAGATGGCCCCGTGTCTGACGGGCCTACGGAGGCGGACGGGACTGCTGGCCCGGAGGGACCTGCGGACGCGACTGGGGCTGCTGGTCCGGAGGGGCCAGCGGACGCGACTGGGGCCGCTGGCCCGGAGGGGCCAGCGCGACTGGGGCGGCTGGCCCGGAGGGACCAGTGGGCACGACTCGGACAGCAGGCCCAGAGGGGCCAGCGGGGGTGACTGGGACCGCTGGCTTGGAGGGACCAGCGCATGCGACTGGGGTCGCCGGCCTAGAGGGGCCAGCGGGCGCGACTAGGAAGGTTGGCCCGGAGGGACAAGTGGACACGACCGGGACCGCCGGCCCGGAGGGACCGGTGGACACGACTGGGGCCGTCGGCCTGGAGGGGCCGGTGGACCCAACTGGGACCGTTGGCCGGGAGGGACCGGTGATCACGACTAGGACCGCCGGCCCAGAGGGACCGGTGGACACGACTGGGACCGTCGGCGCGAGTAGTCGTCAGTGAGGGTGAGGACGTAACGACCATGCTCTCCGACGGACTCGGTAGGGATAGGACCCATGACATCAGAATGGACCAGGTCGAGAGGGACGGATGCACGGGAGGAGAGGAGAGGGTATGTGGACTGGTGCATCTTGCCATGAGTGCAATCAACGCACTCCGTGGGGCACGGCAAAGGGAAAGTCTCATAGTCAAGGCCCTTGGCCGGCTGGGTGAGGAGCATGCTATCGACGACAGCATAGTGGACGTGGCAAAGGCGACGGTGCAAGAGACGGGTGTGCTGCAGAGAGAGCGTACTGGTGACAAACACATGGCCTGTGGCGGCCGACGCGGAGGCGACTGAAGGAGAGGAGGAGAGACAAGGCACGTGCCACAGGTTGCCACGGGCAGTGGCGTGAAGAACGAAAAGACCGGACGGACGCAACGACATGGTGCCAACACCATGCGAGTGCACAACGTCCATGATCATGCGGTCAAGGGCAGTAACGGACAGGAGGTTGAGCTCAAGGCCGGGGACGAAAAGGGCATCGGTCAAGAGACATCACCCGCAGGACCATGGAAACGAATGACACCAACGCTACGGTCAGGTAACACCTGGCCGGAGCCTGACCGGACACTGCATACATCGCCAACATGACAAAGCATACTGAAGGCCTCACGAGAGGCCGTCATATGATGCGTGGCCCCAGAGTCGATGATCCAGGTCTCGGTCGGGTCATGGACCAGAGTCAATAGATCGCTAACGATCACATGGCAGCACATAAGCGACACGGACGTGGTGGAAGGGGGCGCGAACCTAGACTATCAATCATCAAGCCACACGACGTCGCCACGGAGGGAAACAGAGGAGACCACGGGAGGCGGCGAGATAGACAAGGAGGTAGGACATGACTGCAGCTGAGTCTCAGTCATGTAAGGCAAGGGGGATGAGCAAGTGGTGATGCAACTCACATTTCTCTGGGGGGGAGGGTGAGGAAGGCCAAGTTAGAGCACAATGAATTACTCTAACTGTCGCTCACACGTAGACGGCCCGACAGTGTAGACTGAGTGTGGAGTGACGGTGCTGGAGCCCGGATAGAACGAGAACTGGACCGGTGTAGGGAACGGGGGCGCCGACGGCTGCGGGTGATGCTACTACGGAGCTGGCGCCGACGGGACCGGTGCGGCTGTCGGAGGAGAGGAGCTGCTGGACGAGGTCGGGGCATAAGGGCCAGCGATAACAACGGTAGCAGAGGCGAGACGGTGTTCTTGCTGGCGACGCATGGTGGCGATGATGCGCGCCTTATCCGTAGGCAGCGGGAACGTGTACCACCCATGTCCGGGCTGGCCATATTTGTGGCAGAATGAGCCACCACCGCTGGACCCAGTCGACTGCTGCTGCTGCTGCTGACCCTTGCCCTTCTTGCTCTGACGTTTCTTATTCCCCGACAACAAAGAGTTGGTGGAGGTAGCTGCTGTGGGGTAAGCGACGGCCACGGAGGCGACGGCAGGGGAGGCTAGAGCCTCTATGCGCTGGAGACGGGACTCTAGACGAGCTTCCTCAATCTTGAGGAAGAGCTCGTATGTCCAGGGCATGAGGGTGCCCTGGGCCGCCATGGTGGAGAGAACGTCCCGAGAGTAGTGCACGAAGACGTCCACGTAAGTGTCCGCGCTTGATGGTGAGGAGCGCGGCCACAGGGGGTGGATCAGAGGTGCCGAGGCAATGAAGGATGTCTTCAGCCCGCGACTAGTAGGCGGTGACTGTCTCGGTCTCCCCCATGTGGAGGGAGTTGAACTCCCGCAGCAGACGGCTTGTCTCGGCCTCATTGGACAGGCGATGGGGAAGAGTGAGGACGTGCCACGCGGTTGCAGGATTTGGTATGCTGCTAGAGGTGAAATCGCCAAGAAAGGGCTCTAGGGCCAGGTGGGAAGCCGGAGGAGCGAGAGGAATGAGTGCGCAGACAGCGCGAAAAGCATC
Organism: Penium margaritaceum; assembly: GCA_023375785.1. NCBI lineage: Eukaryota > Viridiplantae > Streptophyta > Zygnematophyceae > Desmidiales > Peniaceae > Penium > Penium margaritaceum. The sequence continues at coordinate 162,096 of SZWC01002055.1, read as the reverse complement.
ATACAGCTGGTCGGCCTTGGTGGAGTCGTACAGAAGAGTGTAGTATGCCCACAAGCCCTCACCCTACGCTCAGATGTGGAAGCTGAGCTCCCAACTCCAGAACTGCTTGCCGGCCTGAAGCGGCGGGGGCGACGTCTCAAAGTCCTTTTGCCTACGACCGGAACCCAGAGTGGGGCCAAGGACGGAGGTCAATGTCTGCCACTGGCGCTGAGTCTGCTGTTGCGCCAAGTAATGCATGGCAGCCGACACAGCGGGGCTGGCGTGCCCAGGAGGAATGAACGGCGGCGGAGTACTGTTGGCCGTCTGTGAGGTCAGTTGCTGCAGTGCTGCAAGTTGCTACGTCAAAACGACAAGCTGTTGCTGAATGGCAGCTAAGGGATCAAGGGTGTCGGCGACGACGCCTGTTGGCTGCTGCTGCTGCTGCTACTGTTATTACTGCTGTTTCCGCTACTGCTCCTATTACTGTTGCAGCTGCAGCTACTGCTGTTCTTGGTCCTGCTGCTGCTGCTACAACTGTTGTTGCTGCTGCAAGAAAAAGGGGGTAACCCTCTTGGGGGTCCCCCCAACGGAGGAGGGCCCCTCCCCACTGGGGCTGTTAGGCATGGTTTTGGTGCCCCCTCTCTTGATTTTTGTATAATGCTGATGTCAGCAGTGACGTCAGCCCAGGACGGCTGGCGTCAACAGCTGCTGCGGCCGAATCTGCTACTAATACTGCTATAAAGTTTCTTCCCCACCTTTTTGTCCCTTTTTTTATGAAGTCAACAGTGACATCAGCAGTGACGTCAGAGGCTGGATGCTAACGTCAGCAGCGGCTGGATGCTGACATCAGCAGCGGTTGTGGTTAGGGCCGCTGCTACAGAGCTGTAGCGCCTGCTGTTGTTGATGCCGTTACTGTTGTTGTTGCTGCCGCTGTCGTTGCTGCTGCTACTACTGCTACTGCTGTAGCTGCTGTTGTAGTAGCTGCTACTGCTGCTGCTGCCACTACTACTGTTGTTGCTGCTATTGCTGCTACAGCTACTGCTGCTGCTGTGGCAGTGACGCCTGCTACTGTGGCACCAACAGCTGCTGTGGCAGCAGTAGCGGCTACTACTACTGCTGCTGCTGCTACTATTATTGCTGCTGTTGCAGTAGTTGCTATTGCTACTGCTGCTGCTACTGTTGTGGTAGTAGCAACTGTTGCTACTACTACTACTACTGCTGCTACTGATATTGATGTTGCAGCAGCTACTACTACAGCTACTACTGCTGCTACTATGCACTGCTGCGACTACTACGACTGTTGTAGTAGCTATGGCAGCTGCTACTAGGGTGGGGGAATTTTTTGCTAGTCCTTTTTTTTCCTTTTGTCTGGCATAGTGAACCTTGTTGCTCGTTGTGGGCAGCGGGCTGCGAGCAGGGAGCTCGTTGCTTGCTGCCACCACCTTGTTGCTTGCAATGAGCAGTGGGCTCGCTACTTGCAGCCCGGTGCATGCGGCGAGCTGCGTGTTGCGAGCAGCAACAGTTGCTGTGGGCTACTACCGCCTAGTTCTTGTTGCTGCTGCTACTGCTGCAGCCGACTGCTACTAGTGCTGCTTGTTGCTTCTTACTGCTACAGCTACTATAGCTCGTTGCTGCTGTTGCTTGATGCTGTTGCTGCTGCTCACTACTGCTGTTGCTGCTGGTGCGAGCTGCTGATGCTGGCCACCGCTAATACTTGCTGCTGCGGGCTGTTGTTATTGCTACTACTGTTGCGAGCTGTTACGAGCTGCTGCCGGTTGCTGCTACTGCTGCGAGCTGATAGGAGCTTCTGCTGCTACTGGCTGTTGCTGCTGCACGCAGCTGCTACTGGCTACTGCTGCCACTGCTCGCTGTGGTTGCCTGCCGCTGCTGTTCCTGCAGGCTATTGCTACTTCTCACTGGTGCCAGTCACTGCACCTGGGTGACGTTGCCACGTGCGTCGTCATCCGTAGGTGTCAGACACAGCCTGTTGCTCACCTCCTCGTATCACGCGTGGGGGTCAGTGCTGCCAGAAAAAATCCGGCAGCATTTCCCCTGGCCCAGTGACCGTGGGGAAAAATCTGACACTGCCACCAAGCGGGTCAATGCTGCCGGAAAACATCCGGCAGCATTTCCCCTTCACTGGCGCGTATGGGGGTCTGTCGGCGTTGTCTTGCACCTGTATGCCAGTCTTCTGCTGTTTCTGCTACGCTCTGGCTCTGATACCAAAATGGAAAACTAGGCAACAGGTTGGGGCAGCAGCGTTGTTGATGCAGCGTGCGAGCTTCCACGCTCATTGCTTAAGTCTGCTGCCCCCTCAGTCTGCTGCTCCAGAGACTAAGTCTGGAAGCTCTGGGTTTGTTAATCAGAAATACGCGCCAGTGTTAGCGCCAGAAAGTAGCTGAAAACTGAAAGTGACTGATTAGGATTGAAGAATGAGCAACAATGGGAGAGCCCTCCGAGTTCTAGCTCCCCCCCACTAGTGTAGAACTTGTTACTTAGCTAACCAGGCAATCAGAAAATAGTCATAGACCTATTTTTTGGCAGGCAGGGTTTTCTTGGTGAGCCTTGCCATACGCCCGACAGCCCAAAACCCGGGCGTCGTCCGTTTTGCCTGAAAACTGGACCATACCATAAAACCGACGTTGCGAACACAGTCGTGCGGAAAGAATAAGCTAGAAAAATAGTAGCAAAGATTTATGGCTGCCCGAACCCAGGCAGTGCCTACGACGGTCCATGATACCAAACATTGCCACACAGCAAGAGACTTGGACCCTAGACAGAGCATGATGTTACAGACGTAATGGCACAGTCAAAAACAACGTTGTATGCATGCACACATCATCTGCGGTGGTAGTAACCGCCAGCGACTCGACCGCCGAGGAGGCCTGCCGATGGAGCTGAGCACGTCGCCGGAGGGAGGAGGCTCCAGCGAACTACGAGTAGGCCTCAGTGTGCGTCGGCTCCACCGGACGACACTCCAGCAACGTCAAGTCTCGCCCTAAGTCATCTGCACGCCGATGTACGCAAGTCGGGAGGACACAACAGAGCACAATGAGAGATGCGCAAAAACCAACACCCTCCATCACTCAATGCCCACGGTTGTCAACTTCCGCCAGTCTTCTGCACAAGCATGTTTACCAATCGAGAGGTCACAATCGAGATAAGTGAGACAGTGCATGTGCAAATCACAACACCAGACGTAACAACCGCACACATGTTCCAGTCCGGCACCAAGCATTGGACACACAATACAAAAACATGGAAACTCGATGCAAGGCCAATCCACCTAAAAACTTGTAGACGATGCAGAAAAAGATCAGATAATCCCAACAAGCCTCCGGCACGTCGGCACAAGTATCCTGTAGCTACAAATGGGTGGATCACTACAAAATAGCACTTTGAAAGCAGCTTGGTCCGCATCAATGGTATGCAGTAGAATGGACATGGTTAAGTGGTCACAGTTAGCTTGATGTACAGACGTGAATGGCTCACATCGTAACACTCCCCCATTATCCAATGGTGGGCATGTTCATACACGTGCAGAAGTGACACGAGTGCAAGTTAATCAACAGTGTATACGGACACACTCCACTCTCAGCTAGCCTCAGGCAAGGGGTAAATCCCGATGGACAAAATGGTCAACACAAACTTTGTATGCGCTACTGCCTTTGTCGAGAAGTCAGATCGTTAGATGACCGTGACAACCCAGATGAAAAAATCACCTACTGGTCCAACAAGTTATGAACAAAACAATGCTAAATAGCAATGTCCTTTGTGTGTATATCAAACGTATCAGAGTTATCCATAGTGGTTAGAGCACTCAGATTATCACTATGCATAATAATGGAAGGTGGAGACTGGAACAACTCACAAAAAAAGCACTAAAACCACGTCGCCTTCGCAGACCTAGCCACCAGTGTGATCTACTCTATCCTCGATGAGTTATGCACAATGTAGTCCTCGTTCCCATTGTGCCATGATATTGAAGTGCCGCTCAGTAGGAACACATAGCATTTCCAACTTTGACCATCCGAATTCCAGGCCCAACCCCCGTCTTTATAGCCATCAATGACCACTGAAAATTGCCAGCAAAAGAAAATTCCAAGGTAGATTGTGGTGACAACATATTGCACTACTCGTGAACCCGCGTGCAGGACTCTCACCCTGAGGAAAATGTGATAAATGTGCAAGGAGGTTCACAGAAAAGACAATGTGAAAACGAGTGGTCGTGGCCAAGTATATGAGAGAGCCAGTGAGACGTAGGTTTAAGTGTACTGTCTACCCAAGCTGTGCTAGATCATCTACCTTCAAAGCATCTTTCACTTCTGATGTGATGGGTGTGGAGGCTATGATAACTGCTTCTATTAGTTCAGTAGAATACTTCCCCAACACGTGAGCTCAGCGCACCTGGTGTAGTTGGAGTGTTTGCCATCATTGGTCTTGTACGGTCTCTAAGGATTACATGTGAAGGTTCAACATCTTTCATCCTGTAGGTAGCCTGGAGGACTGCCTTGGCCTCCTTCATGACCTCCATCACACAAGATGTGATTAGGAGGTCATCAAAATAGACCAGGATGACAATGGCATGCTCAGCTAACTGTCGGAGGAAGAGGGACGGATTGGCATTACTCTACATAGCCCGCACAAGTCCGTATGCTGATGATCTCCAAAATATAGTACCAAAAAACCTGCTTAAATTCATACAAGGCATTACGTACATACCAAATCGTGTCGATGAATTCCAAGCCCAGTGGTTGCACCATGTAGATATCCTCCTACTTGATTCCATGGAGGAACACATTCATTACATCCATCTGGTACACTTCCTAGTCATGCTAAGCTACGATGCGAAAGACAATACGAGCCATGGTTATGCGACCAACAGGCATAAAGGTGTTTGTGAAGTCTACATCCTCAACCTGTGAAAATCCCTCGACCGCCAGGCAGGCCTTGTAGCCATCCAGTGAGTCAGCTGGCTTAACCTACATGCAAAATATCCACTTGGACTAAACGACCTTTTACCCCTGCGAAAGCTCAAAAATATCGTAGACATTGTGCTCTTGGATGACACGGAGCGCATCCTCATATTCTGCGTGCCACAGCGTTGCATCCCTCTGCCAAGAGTACTACCTTCAACGTGCTTGGGTCAGACACCGTCGAGGGGGAATACCGAATGACAAGATGCACGCGTCTGGCGTGGGCCAGACTACGACAATGACGGCTTCATCATTGCATGGGACAGAGAGCTCACGGACGACATTCTCATGGCCGACTGGGTACGATGGGTGTACATTGGTGTAGATAGCCTGGACACTACGGCCAAGGGCCTTTGTGCTAGGATCATCGGTCTCGACGTAACGGACGTGACGCCTAGGCGCCGTGACAGCCGGCATTTAAGCCCTAGAGGGTAGTCATCAGAGATGGCCACCAGGCTCACAGGTAAACGAGTTGCTCATCTTGGACTGGGGAGTGGGCTACGTGAATGCAAATATAGTGGCCAAAGGCTCGCAGGCAGGTGCAAAGCTGGGAGCAGGAGAGGGTGCTACAAAGGCAGGCACAGACGTAAGAGGAGTCGCAAGCACAAGAGCAGGCATAGGCTCAGGAGAAGTCCCAGGCACAGGGGAAGGCACAGGCTTAAGAGAAGCCATAAGGACCACTGCATGAATAGATGCACATGTGACTACTGGGACAGATAAGGCCAAAGGTCCCACTACGAAAATGGCTGAATCATGATCATAAAGGGCCAGATGGACCCATCGACTGGCTTAGACTCTGCCATCTGCCAGGAATCTGCACAAGTCAAAGCATAGGAAATGGCCAGAGAGAGGATGTGAGAGGTCCTGGTAAGTGAGAGCCTAAAGAAATAGGGTATTTTGGGACTCAACGATACGGTGACAAGCAAGATCCCACAAGTGCCAGGCCTTCAATTATGGTGTAATATCCACATGGAAAAACATGTGACCCGCAGATAGACCTTGGATCCCTGTTGGTCCTAAAGGTACCAGAGACAAGCCAACAAAACCCTTACATATTCGAGCCAGAGCATGATGGCTGAACCAGAGCTTGTATGATGTGACTTGGTTGGGCAGAGGACCGTGCGGAAGTGGGTTCTATACCAACATCATTTAGGAGAAATCGTCAAAGGCAAAGGACTCCTTAAGAATGCACTTAATGAGCACGGCGTGAACGGCATCCTCCATGGTGTCCTTCATGGTCTCCTCCGACACACCGTTCTCCTGGAGTGAAGCGTGGACGGAGAGTTGGTGAAAGAAATCATGCTTCACAAATATCATGTTCATCATGCCAAGGAACGTGACACAAAATTCACAGCGGAACATCTTGAGAGTATGTCAAAACTAACGCTCTACAATGACAAGCCAAAGGAAACCCGCTAGAGTGGCATCACTCTTCTGGAGGAGGTTGTAGGCCGACAGCAACCAGATGGAGCTGTCAGTTAGGATAAGGACGTACCAAACACGATCCACAAGGACACAACTAGGAGAGGGCCAAGTAGGTCCGAGTAGACCAGCTCCAACAAACACTGGGTCCGGGAGACGGACTCAAGATAGGTGTATTGATGCATCAAACCCTGTGCATAGAAGACAAATTGGATCTTGGACGGTTTCTTGAAGGAAGAGGAATCAAGAACAAGGGCACTGTGTCTAGATGAGCTTGGAAATAGTGTATGTATTCACATGGCACAGTCGGTAGTAAAGCACACGTTGATACTCAAAATAGGGCACACTCACCACTAACGCGCATGCGGTAGCGGCAGATGAAGCAAAGGAGACAACGGGAGTGTTGTGTGCAACACGATACAAGTCATCCATGGCAGATGCACGGATCACAATACCATGCGTTTCAATAACATATAGTACGACTGAGTCAGCAGAGTGCACAACAACGAGATCCATCTAGATGTATGCACGATAAAAAAAAAGCTGGGCTCAAAAAGCATGGACCAAGAACACATACCTGGTGCCGGACAGACCATGAAAGCTAAAGAATCCAACACCCTGAATAGGTAGTATCTGCGCGGACCTTGTGCAACCAGACCAAACAGACACAACAGGACCAAGGACAACAAAGTCTACCCGGTAATAGGTCATGTTATGAGTGGCACCAGAGTCAATGATCCAGGTGATACTCATCTCATGGCCTTTCATCATTGCTGAGCAACGCATGATGGGGCATTCAGCCTCTGTTGGATGCTTAGTAGAGGTCTCCAAACAACAATACACAGCATGAGCTTGGGACTTACCAAGCTTAACAGTGGTGCCAGGTCCGGAATCCCCCTCATGGATAACAAGCATGACAAGACTAGGTGAATGTGGACCACTCGGTTGTGTCAGCACAATTGTGCCTTCTTGAGTGTGCAATGCCAAGAGCTGACAAAGCTCTATGATGGTGCAATCCCAAGGGACTTGGCCACTTCTCCTACCAAGGAAAGACGTTGTCTCAACTGCTGTCATGGTTGCGGTGCAGCACTCCTCCGATGTGCCAGATGCAATCCATTGTGCCTACGTTGCGTGGAGCCCACATGTGATTGTGTTCCAATCAAGAGGTTGTCGGCAATCCATGTATTGGTGGATTCCTCTACAATTGTTGTAGTAGACTGACTGTCCACTACTACTACTATCTGACATCACTGGCTTTTGCCTCTGTTTGTGCCCGTTATTTCTCCCCTTCCCCTAGGTGGCTGTTGCAACGCCATAGGTCTCCCCAATCTTGAGGGATGGAAAGGAGAAGGGATTGGGAGAGAAAGAGCTTGAGTAGAAAGTGATCGAGGGTGTTGTTGTTGTCATTGTAATGACCAGGCTAGACTGGTGCGCTTGGAATGCCTCCTTGGCCACTATGTTCTTGAGGTAGAAGAGTCTGGAAAAGTTAAGAATCTAGAAATGCTTAGACATGACCTCAAGGGTGACGCGATCAAAGCCCACAATATTTCCATAGTAGTCCAAATGCACCCCGAGCACAATAGAGTCAAGGGCACCGAGCCACGAGCCACCATCAGTCCCTAGGCCACTGTAGATACGCATGGTACACCGTCAGTAGTCAACTGTCAGATCAGGCACTGCCTGTCATAGGTTGTTGAATTCGACAAGCTGGCATGTCCTCTTCAGGTGTCTCTGCACAAGATAATATCGGAGCCAGCTCCCATCCACAACAAATTTCTGCCCCGGTCCCGGTCCCCGCCGTACCCAAGAAGGGCCATAAGTCAATGACCAGCTCCTACGGGACAACATAGAGGAGGTCTGGCATCGCTTGCGCTGCTCAACGGGCCTGACGCGGTTTGGACATCTGGACTGACTAAGATACTAAGGCCAGACTCCCCTGTCGTCAGCTTATACCTAAAATAAGACCTCCAAGGAATCAAAGCATACCTTGATCACGTAGCGAGAAGGTGGTGTCTCAAATTCCTTTGACTGTCGCCCTCTGGGGAGGGTCACTTCAGGCTTTGGGGCAAGTGGACGCGGTGAGGTGAGACTATCGTAGAGAGGAAAATCTACAAACAAGTAGCTTGTGATCTGCCTTGAGGAGTGCTGGTAGGACAGAGTGATGGATGGCGAGCTTAGCCACAACCGGCTAAGACGCTTCTCGAGAACACGCACCTTCCGTGCCCGTAGGTCTGCATGTGTTTCCTCCACCTCTTCATTGGGGTACCCAAAGGAGTCATGCTCCTAGTCGGGAATCGTTGTGCAGCTGAGGCAAATGAGGTGGACTCTTGATCAGCCACCGATGTGACCCAACAGATGTCCGCGTCTACTGCTACTACTGTTATATGTCCAAGCGCGCCAACAATAGGTCCTTGGACTACTCAAGAGTGTCGCTTTATCATTGTTTTTGTTGTCGAATCTCATCTTGTTACTTCTAGAGGTTGGTGGTTGCCAATCAACATGGACTTGTCATCCTAAATAATGAGGACCTGCCTAGGTCAGCCGGCCCCTTCCCTTTCGTCAAACCAGATGCCACATTCACTGCTCATGTCAGCGCTTCTCGAGGAGTTGAAACGTTGGGAAAATTTGATGTTGCATCTATAACTTTGTCTAAGGCACTGATGATCTCAGTAGTCACTCTGATGACATCAGCAAGGGATGTTGACATCAGTATGCCTGATGCTGATGTCAGCAAGGGAAGGAACCCTCAGGGTGACTTCCTACATGTTGTCCCTTGGTTTTCCTCAATTTCCTTTTTCTTGTACACGTTCCACACACCTTTCGCGAGGTGCATGTGTGAAGAGGAGAGGAGGAGGAGAGGACCTTATCATCCCCTTGCACAACAGCTGTAGCAACAGTTGCAGCAGCTGCTGCTATGCCAGCCAAGTCAGCCGTGGCTAGTGTGTAGCTCCTAGGCAGCAATGTTGTTGCGCTTCTGTTCTGGTGCGCAGGAATTGTGGCGGCGACGTCAGCACGGTTCCTGTTGCACTATATTACATAGTTGTTGCTACTCTATAGCTACTGTGATTATGTTGCTGAATTATGCTGCTGCTGCACAACTCTACTAATTCTACACTACTGTTATGGCGATACTACTGTTGTTGCTCAGCTGCTGCTACCCTGTTGATGTTTTGCTGCTACGCGGTTGTGCTGTTGTCGCTGCTCCGCAACTACTGCTACTGTGCTTCTCCTAGTGCGCTGCTGTGGCTACTCCGGGCACTCCTGCCACTGCCACCATTGCAACTGTCCACATAGCATGAAGGTGGTTGTTTTCTTCCTCCCACTATGCGATGGTGCTACTGTCGTCACCCTGGTGGTGTCGTAGCCTTTCGCTACTGTTGATGTTGTGACTACAACTCTGCAATCACAATTTGTGACGGCTGGTCACTGTGGCATTGTGGGTCCTTGCATGTGATATTGGTACAATGTTTGGGTTAATTTGGTTCAAAGCTTGTGGGCAACCCTAGCCCACACAGATCATTTTATTCGTTCATTTTTTTATTATTCTTCGAAAACTGGCCGCAACTCAGTTTCATCATCCATATTGGCCAGAATATGTCGCCAACTTTCCATTTTGACCACTATCAATGTAGTTTGCAGCTCATCTTCTGATTATGGCAACTTCCCAGCCGACTGACATGAATTTTCTTCAAGTTTAGCCATTGTGACGCCCTGTGGGGAAAGTAATTCCGGGCGTTTGATGTCATTGTAGTTCTAGCCAAGTATTTGCATGTTGATGAATGTGTTGGTCGCCATATCCAAAATCATCTTGATCTACTCACGATAGGAAGAGGTAGCCACGCGCATGATTCTGGCACATGTGATGTACCCTAGGAGTGAAGTGGCAGGGTTGGCATGTAAACATTCCCTCACAAGCCAGAAATAGTCCATGGATGCAAAGGAAAGATTCTTTTTCACAAGGTGCTTTCAGAGCAAGCAGTAGAAATATCTTTTCTTGTAGCATAGGGAAATTCCAATCACTCCCCTCAATGTTTATGAATTATCGGGATTAGCTACAGTAGCATCGGCGTCGACTACAGCAACAACGGTATGGGCATATCCTGGATGCGAGGCAGCAACCAGGGCGTTGATCTTGGTGTACTTGTCCTTGTGAACCTTAGGAGAATGTTTCCACATCAAGGACATGGACCCATCTTTGCAGGAGATGTTCACATGGTAGTTTGGATTCCTTGTGTAGAGGAGACAGATTGCTCATTGTGAGTTATTGCATGGTTTCTTGAAGCACCTCCATATGAAGGAGTCATTGTGTTTTCACTCATCACCAACTTGCTCCTGCTCCTTGCTGTCGTCTGAATTGGAGTCCGATGGATCCTCTGCATGTGGCGAATTAACATCCACATAATAGGTATCCTCCGGCGTGATGCGGGAGACAAGACAGGGCTTGTTGTTGTGCTTGAAATTTTACACGAGTTAGTGATTGGTGCTTGAACACGATCCCACTGATGTTTGAGGCAACACACCACCATTGTCTAGGTACATGCATCCAAAATCATGGATCTCCCTTCATAGGCTTGCACATGTTGCTGGATTCCAAATTAATAACTACCCTCTTGTTAATTCTCTACCAATAGGTACCACCTAAACAACACATTCTACCTGACGCAATTCCACGTGTAATTCAAGGGAGCAGGAACAGATTTAAACCGTCAAATCTTCCCAATTGGCATGTGTTCCAAATTGGCACATTCAAGTGTACGAGGATGGCATCTGTGCTCCACTCTAATGGCAAGATCGGAGCTTGAACTTCCCTAAAATGCCCTTTTCCCCCTTCTCCCTCCATCCCCAAATTTCACAAGAGGATTCACGAATACCCATGTGATACCTGACATTGGCTCTAGATTCGTGAATCTGGATCTGAGTTTGGATTTCATAAATCACATTCACGAATCCATGGATTTATGTATAGGCTTAGTAGCTACACGCAACATGATTCTTGGCAATGTCATCGTATCTGTCCCCATAAAAAACATAGATGGTTGCACTAAAAAACCCAAGTGTACAATAGATATGACATATCAAACAACATGCTCCGTAGTGTTGAGATGGACCCGGTGCTAGTGTTGTACGAAGTGGGACAAGAAGTTTGCAACAATGGCAACACCTGCACGTCACAGTCTGAAGGAACATGAGGGACCCGATGATTTGGAGATACATCATGACATCGACATACTCCTCCAGCCGAGCTGGATCAGCTGAGAAGTGTTTGTCTAGCATTCTTCATCGGCATGGATGCAATGGGGATTCTGTGTAACAGGTCCGGAAAACAAAATTCTACCGTCCGGGCGTAATCAACCTCTAGCACATGACGCCGTTGACCACGGTCAATCTCCATACCAAAGAAGACAATGGGCGGACCAAAGTCCTTAATTTTTTACAGAGACTAAAGGATATCCTTCAAAGCCTGGAAAACCTGAGGGAATACAGAGCGGGATTAAGAGATTATCCAGAGAGGGATTAAGAGATTATCCATAGGGACTAGGACATCAATGAAGGGTTTAGAGGGAGAACTCAAAACTAGAGCTGGGCCAATTGGGATACGATGATACCCTCCTCACTCAACTGTGGCAGAGATCTTGAGATTCGAGCAACGGGAAGACTAATTTAGTCCACACAAGGCCTCCTTAAGGCACCTAATTTCGTTCACGCCATTGCCAAATCCTAGTGGTTGTACCAGATAGATCTCCTCCTCAAGTTCTTAGTGTAAAAACGTGTTGTAGATATCCATGTGATGGAGTTATCAATAATGCTAAGCCACCTAACTTACAGTGGTGTAACCCCCAACATGGAAAAACGTGACAGCAAAGTCTATGCCAGGTACTAGAGAAATTTCTTAGCCATTGGACAAGCCTTGTACCACTCCCCTGAGCCATGCAGCCTCTTTTACCTCGAAACATCCAACGATCGGCAATAGCCTCGCAACCAAGAGGGACAAACATCATGCACCTTAGTGGCAGCCAACTTCTTGTGCATATCTAGCTTCTAAAATTTTGCGTATGGAGCAGAGCTAGCCTGCTGCATATTGTGTTTGCTTGGATGGACGTCTTTTTGCACCACTTGCAACATGTGTGGTAGCAAATAGGGTACATTGCACCGACCGTTTTAACTGAGTAGCTACAATGAGATTATGGAAATCATCAAGAATGATGGATCATCCAAGGATAGGTGACCCAAAATATCCAACATGAGACAATGTAAATATTGGCATGGATATAACGGGTGAAACAAAAGACAACGATGCAGATACGGTTGGAGATGAAGCAGCGGCCATGGTGATGCTGTAGGAGATGACGCATACAAAAAAAAAAGCACATGCAAAGGGGGACGGTGCAGGCAACCATGTAGACATGGCAGAAGATGACATAGGTCAAGGCGCAAATGTTGTCTGATAGGACACATGTGCGTGGGCAGAAGGGAAAGGAGCACTATCAAATGGCAGTTCATGGAAACCACCTCCCACCGGACAAGAGAAGAGTACAAGGGATGGGATAGAGTGAGCTACGTCGTGGGATCAATTTGAAAGAGAAAGAGAATTGAGACACTCAGTAACCCGACCACTATCAGATTTCCAAAACTGCCAAATCTTGGATTGAGAAGTGACGCCCAAGAAAGGACAGAGAAACCCACGAGAATAACGCTTGCCATTGTGCTGGTCCTATGGGATCCAAACATAAGTGATGCTACCCTAGACACGAGCAAGATGGAGGTTCACACGATGACCATACCAGCACTCAAGCGGTGTAATATGACGGGGTTATGGATTGTGGGGAACATGGTTCGTGAACCACATCAAGTAGGACATGTCCTCGAATATAAACACTAGAGGTAGGTTGGGCTCCACAAGAAGGGAGACAATATTTTCAGCTTCAGTGCGGTTCCAATGTTCCAACACTCCATTTTTCTATGGCATACATGGAACATAGAGCTCCACATGAAAACCCCTGGAACCAGAGAAAATTGGCAATGGTCCCCGTGAACTACTATGATGCGGTAAAATATGTCAAATGTTCAGCTAACAACCACACTCAATCCCGATGAGCCAAATTTCAATCATAGGCCCAAAATTACTCTTATGGCGAAGAAAAAAGGTATAGCAAAGGCAAGAGAGCAAGATCATTTATCAAGTACAATACATAACGATTGACACCACCAAAAAACTCATCAAGGAGAGGAACAATGACTTATGTGTGGATGAGTGCAAGCTGAGAAGTGTAGGGAAGTCGGACGTGGGAAAAGAAAAGCGTTGCAACTTTCCTTGTTTGCAGTCAAGATAGTCCTCACATCACGAGACTGGGAATGTGCCGGGGTCAAGACCCATGGCATGATGACACAACATCATGTGGATCGTGGCAGTATGCATGTGGTAAAGGCGCCCATGCAAGATGCCCACAAAAACCCTAAAAAATAGCCACGAACACCTTGATGAACGGGTTTATCGTTGTTTAGCGAGAATGCTTGCGTAAGCACTCCTCCGCCGCATGCATGTCACATCCACTCGACGCGAAACTTGTGTCAAAATAGCTTTTGGACGAGAACCAGGGCGTATTTGTTTTATTTTCAACCAGTAGGGGCACGGTTGTCCTTAAAAAGGTCGAAAGAGGGGGAGATTGGTAAGTGTGTCCATAGAAAAATGACAATTTTTCATAAAGTAACGTAAAAAAGGAAAATAATTTGATATACATGAAATAATCGTAGGAAATAATACGTATTTGAACTTCAGTTTTGACATATCTATACGTTTATGGACATGTGGATGAGGAAATTTACAGGAAAATTTCTTGCGCTGTTGATAAAAAAAATCACTCTATTCCTTAAATTATTGATCCTGATTTTATATGCAATGATTTGTTTTGTGTGCTCCATTGCTAAAGAACAGACCGGGTGCATTATGTGCATGTGTACAGTCTGTTAGGATTAGAAGAATCATCATTATCCCACGTTACAAAGCTTTCCGTGGTACGCTCATTCTGGAAGAAAGCGTCAACGACCATACACCCTAAGCTGGCATGTGTTGCGTTCGTTTGGACATTCAAATTTACGCGCGATCAAACTAACGGCGGACTCGAAGGGCGGGAACTTGGGCAACGCTGCTCTTTCCTTCGGAAGCATTGCTGAAGCCTTAAACTGACGTGGGTCACTTCGATGCCGTCGATATTGGAAAAAGTTATTCCCTATACAAAGAGGTGTCGGACTTGCTCGAGCCGTCGAGCTGCTCGAGTAGGCCATCCACGTCGGAATTGGGTGCGGTATCGCCGAGCCAACAGGGCGCGGATCGTCCACGTTGCAGGCTCTCAAGGCTGCCGATATCTCAGAGTTCAGGTTATTATTCTCACGGTGCAGGTTCGACAGGTAATCTCAAAGAAAATGAGTTACTTTGGAGATGGTCCCGAAGTTTTTGTTGTAAAGGAAGTGAAACCGAAACCGTTTTCAATCCTCAACGGCCTCCTGCAGCCCTGCAGGGTCCGCTACACCCAGTATGTATCCCCCAAGACCCTCACTTTGATTTTTGTTATGCCTCAACGAATCGTTCCCAGCAGTATCGACTCGGGCGGCTGCTTCAGCTTTACGCTTCTACATCGGTCTTTTATCTCCTCTGCTCACTGAAGAGCCGTTCAGAGCAGTAACGAATTCTTCACTGGGCAGACGTCTGTTCCTTCCCCACTCGTCCCGCATATCCAGCATGGCAGCAGCACTCGCGGAGCCAATCCCACGCGGCATGGAGGACGAACCAATTTTGCGAGACAATGACGAGAGGTTTTGCATGTTCCCTATCAAGTATCAAACGGTCTGGGAGTTCTACAAGAAAGCAGAGGCCAGCTTCTGGACAGGTACCCGCCTTACCACCCCCTCTGAGTCAGCCCCCTTCCCTCTGCGTTTCATTCACGGCACTTCACTGCCAAGGGTCCAGTTCCATCTTTTCGTTTCGTTTTTCGCTCTCCCTGGGCCTGAGGACAGGAAGAAGGGGTGTAGAGACGCTACGGTGGGGACGCGTTTCTAAATCTTCCGTCAGTGGACATGGAATTTTACTAGGCCACGGAAAAAGTCGCGGATGCGGTGTCGTCGCAACCGCGACACCTGTCGGCACAGGTGTTCGTGACACAGGAGTCAATGGTGATGGAAGGACCTCCGTCCGTCTTCACATCCATCTGTACAGGTAGATTGTGACGACCTATGAAGGTTCATGACTCCTCACGGCGCAGGGGCACGTGCGCCAGAGATTTGTGGTCACAACTGCGTTGCTATCTTTACGTGGACGGGACGGCATACCCGATGAGTCCTTCTGGAGCTCAAAATGGTGTTTAGGTCACCGAACGTGGATAGGGGTGCATGACTCATGCTGTTAGACGTGCACGGCCTGGAACATGTTGCACCCTCCGCTCTAGTTTCATCCGGCAAATCGTCGTGGATTTCACCCGCCGATCCTTAGCACACACCTCCCTGCCTCCGGTTTGCAGCTGAGGAAGTCGACTTGTCGCAAGATATGACTGACTGGGACAAGAATCTCAACGATGATGAGAGGCACTTTGTGAAGCACGTGCTGGCGTTCTTCGCCTCATCAGACGGCATTGTGCTCGAGAATCTGGGTGCAAGGTTTATGAAGGAGGTGCAAATTCCCGAGGTGAGCTTCTTTGTTTCTCCTCGTCCTGTCGCGGTCCGCGCGAATGTACTTGACCCTACACTGCTGCCATAATAACACCAGCAAGTTGCAGTTCTTTGCACTGTCTGACCCGACAATGCAGCCATGTCCGTTTCCTTGTACACTGAAGGCACACAAATGATTTTCCTTCCATGTCATGCAAAAGCACAGGGAGATCCACATGTGGATAATGCACCAATCGGCTCCACACATGAGAGCAGTGCGAGTGTAGAAGCTGGGCTGACACTATCGTGGTTCAAACTTAGATGAACCTGGGCCAGTAGGCATCATCTTTTCCTCTACCAACTTTGTTGCATTGCTGATTTCAGGCGCGTGCATTCTATGGATTCCAGATCGCCATTGAAAACATTCATTCAGGTACAGAGTCTGTCTGGTTCGTGCTTCTGTCGCTGCTTTTCCCGCTGCATATACGCCTTCAGCAATGCACCTACAGTGCATGCTTTGAGGCTGAGCCATGAGAACTGACATTTCTGCTGTTGCTGAGTGCACGTTTGGTTGAGCAGAGATGTACAGCCTGTTGCTGGAGAGTTACATCAAAGACAATGAGGAGAAGAACAGATTATTCAGGGCCATTCAAACAGTGGATTGCGTGAAGAAGAAGGCGGACTGGGCACTTCGATGGATGGATGGTGACAAGGGGTGAGCATGGGAATGGTTCGAGGGCAGGACCTTTATCTTCAAATCAGCAGGAAAAACCTAACCCTTTTCACCCTGTCCGGCATGGCATCCTGCAAACTGTTCTTAGATGGGGATCACATGTACTCTGTGATTGTCATCTGATGCATTCTATCCCCTTTTCACTGGCTAGCTATGTTACTGTTCAAAATGGCCTAATGCAATGTTTGTGCCTTGCCTATTGGATGTGCACGCTGCAGAGCTACATCATTCCATGAGAGGCTGGTTGCCTTTGCATGTGTTGAGGGCATCTTCTTTTCTGGAAGGTAAGGAGCATCTTTCTTTACTAGGGTGAGCTCTGCCATCTGTCCCTGCATCCACACTTCTGTGATCTGAGTGTTGGCATGATTCTCCCTGCAGTTTTTGTGCCATCTTCTGGCTCAAGAAGCGAGGGCTCATGCCTGGACTCACATTTTCGAATGAGCTCATCTCCAGAGATGAGGGCCTGCACACTGACTTCGCATGCTTGCTATACTCGTAAGTTTTGTGCAGTTCTCTCTCTCTCTCTCTCTCTCTCTCTCTCTCTCTCTCTCTCTCTCTCTCTCTCTCTCTCTCTCTCTCTCTCTCTCTCTCTCTCTCTCTCTCTCTCTCTCTCTCTCTCTTGTTTGCTGTCTCTAGTAGACTTGGTCTGAGCAGCTTGTGGATCTTTTGACCTGGCAGCTTGCTGAAGCACAAGCTGAGTGAAGAAAGAGTGCTGGAGATTCTGACTGAGGCTGTTGCCATTGAAGAGGAGTTTGTCTCGGATGCGCTCCCAGTGGACCTGGTTGGCATGAATGCTGTCCTCATGTGCCAGTACATCCAGTTCGTGGCTGATCGCCTTCTTGTAAGTGGTGCAATTGCAAAGCAGATAGTCTGTGGCACAGTGCTGGTGCTGCTTTTCTCTTCACTGTAGATCAGAATTTGGGGAGGATCACAGCAATTCATGGAATGCTGTGCAGGTGGCGCTGGGCTACCCGAAACATTACAAGGCTAACAACCCATTCGACTTCATGGAGCTCATTTCCATGCAGTGAGTTATCTTTCTGCTTGCTTCAGTCTTGTTATGTTTCACATCAGTTATTTAGCGGGCGAGTGTGCTTTGTTGCAGGGGCAAGACGAATTTCTTCGAGAAGCGGGTGGGTGACTACCAGAAGGGCTTTGTGATGGCAAGTTTGAATGGCTCGAAGGAAAATGGGAGCCATCCAAATGGCCGCGTGTTCAGCACAGATGAAGACTTCTGAGGGAAGAGTTGTCCCAACTCACTAAGGCAGAAGAGCATCAGGTCATTTCCATTAAATGGCTCTGACATGAGGGCAGAACCTATCCTGTATGTAGACACTGAGAGGAATACGGTCTTACCCCTTTCATATACATCTGATGATCAATGAGATGCTCTATAAATGAAGACATTCTGACCGAGTGGGACTTGCAAGATTTGATGCCTCATGTCATTTGATAATTTTTTGTTTAGGAGACTTACCTCAAAATCATTTCCTTCGAAGTGAACCAAATGGTGAAAAGTCAAAATGAAATACAAAAATGAACGAATCATGTAACAATGTGAAGACGAAGGAAAGTGATGGTATAAATAACCGAACCAGAAATGGAGTGGAAAAAATTGGGTCACAGATCTGACCAAGAGAAATGCTTTTGACCAGCACATTCTGTATGTTAGTCAAATCCTGTTGTGTGAAGCATGTTTTTACTATGGAAGAAAACATTAGCATGCAATGTGTTCAGCAACATATCGAAATATGAACGGATTTGAACTTCTAATCATTATGTGTGCGGTGCCTACCAACCAACTACGAAACCACAACCTCTCTTGCACTTGGTATGTTGTGGTATTGGCGACCGTCATGAGCACTTGAAGTTGGTGTTGGTGATATTGTTGTGTGTGTTATGCACGGCTTAAGGTGATCCCTCGGCTCATGTCCACTGACGTGCAGATCCTTGACATGGCTATAGTGGTAGAAGACTGGCGGCCAGACTGGCGCCTAGAAGATGTCTTTCTTAGTTAGATTCATGTTGTGGGACAGCACATAGGTATGCTACTATCAGGTTGTAGCTCTTGTCGACACAACCGTTCTGGTTCAGATGGCTCGTTGTTCTCACATGTCTGCAGGGAATTATGCCCAAAACTCTGTTTCTGCCACTGTTTTGTCTTGCTAGAAATTGTGCGCCCGTGTGCACCCCGTGTGTGTGCTCCCACTAGGTCTGAGACACCATTTAGACTGCATAGGCCTCAGTTGTTAGCTCCCCCTGCACATTTGCTTGCAGCTAGACGTGTTGATGCGTCGTGCTAGTTAGACCCTTGTAGTTGATTTTTGCCCTACTGCCCAGCACCTGCTTGCACACACAGTCATGGTATCAGAGCAATGAGACCCCTCGCTGAGCTGCGCCGCAGAGACGCAATACCGGCAGCAGTAGTGAGAGTCATTGCCGCCGCAACATCTTGGGACTCGTCACACCCGACGTTAGCAACGACGACGTCACCACACTCGCCACCACTGTATCAAGAGGAGCTGCGACAGTGATCGATCGACAACAGCCACGCCGAGCAGTAGCGGCAACACCGGGTGGCAGCAACAGCCGTGTTTGGCTGCCAAAAAAAGAAAAAAAGGGAAGGAGAAGCAGCTGGCAGCAGCAGCTTACGTTGGCGACTGCGAACATCGATAGCGTGCAGCGGTGAAAGCAGCTTGTAGCAGCCGCGGCATTAGCAATCGCGAGCAGCAACTACAACGCAACAGCGGCAGCAACGCAACAGCAGCATTGTAGCTGCTGTAGCGACAGCAGCACCACATCAGCTGCAACAACGACAGCAGCACCACAGTAGTTGCAGCAACAGCGGCTGTGGCAGCAAGAGCCGCAGCAACGGTAGCTACAGCGGCGGCAAGCAGCTGCATCACCGGCAATGAGCAGCTGTAATAGCCGCGGCAGCCGACGCAACAACCGTAGCAGCCACATCAGCAGTTGCTGCAGCAACCGCGACAAAACTTGTTGCAGCAGATGCTACTGTCGATGCGAAGGACCCCGTCCGGGGGGGGGTCCCGTTGGTCAGGGCTGTCATGCCGACGGAGGGCACGACAGAGCGCCGGCCGAGCGCCGGCGCACAAGCCGGCGCGTGCCGGCCAAACGCCGGCCCTTCGCCGGGCTCCGGCCAGCTGTGTGCGAGGGGGAGGAGCGAGCCTCCCCCACAAATCCGCTCGCCTTGTGGGTCTAGGGGACAAGGGGAGTCCACGAGTGGGGCCCTCGAGAAGAACTCCAGGTGGGGGTACCCTACTAGCACCGTAGTGATCGGCGATACAAGAAAAAACCAAAAAAGAAAAGAAAAAAAGGCCATCATGCCAAAACAAGCCCCCGGTAGCACCACCACCGACGCAGCTGCTGAGGGCAGTTCCGTTAGCGGCCAACGCTGGCCGTCGCCAACGTCACCAAAGCGGTAGCAGCAGTAGCAGCAGCAACAGCCACAACAGCAGCAATAGCCACACAATAGCAATAGCATCAACAACAGTAGCAGCTACAACAACAACAAAAACAGTTGCAACAACAACAGCTGTAGCAGCAATAGCAGCAGCAGCAACAACACCAATAGCCACCGCAATGGTTGTAGCAGCAACAACAGCAGCAGCAGCTGCAGCAGTAGCAGTAGAGGCTGCCCAGTCCGACGACCTTGGCGCGCCATGTGCGTGCTCTGGCAGATCTGCAGGCGGAGAGCCGCAAGGCTTTGACGAGGCAGGTCGATGAGTTGCAGGACCTGGTCAGGGGTTTTTGCCCCAGCAACAGCATCAGTCCGCAGACCTGAGCAAGGACCACCTCGCTCATGGCGGCAATGCTGAGGAAGTAATCGAGACTCTCTCAGACTCTGGAGATGAAGGTGAGGAGGAATTGCTGCGTGTACGCCTCCTATGCCTGGAGGTACGCCAGAGACCGCGTGAGGCAAATGCCGCTCTCCAGGGCACGAGCTCCAGCGCCGACCTTTGCCTCGGCTTAGCTCGTCGCCCTCTGAGCTTTGAGGAGCTGGCTCTACGGGCTCGTCTGGACAAGGGGGTTGCCTCCTTTACGTCCGGCCCCATAGTGGCTTCGGCCTTCGCTGACGGTCAGGCTATCCACGTGGTTTGAGTCGGACCCACCCGTCTTCCGGACTGGGAACGGCTACAAATCCTGGGAGCCGCGCTTCCGCATGTGGGCCACTAGCGAGGAGGTCTTTGCCTACTACCCTACTGCTCTTGGATTTCGATATTAATGGTTTTTCAAGTTGATTGAATGCGATACACTTTTTCGTTCAATGAATTCTACATACCATATAAATAATTGAACTTGAATTTCATGTGAAAGTCTAAGGGATTTCAAACTTCAATGGTGTTTTTCTCCATATAAAACGTTGAAATCAAGGTAACATTTGATGCAGATTCGATCATTAAGGACTACCAAAATAATTCAAACCTGAAAAATCTCGTCTAATTCATAGATTTTATAATTTGCAATTTTCCATTCGTTGAAATCCAAGAGCAGTAGGGTACTTCACCCCCTTCCAGGCGTTTGACCTTGCCCTGACACAGATGGCGGTCCGTGCCGCCTCCGGCCTGATGAAGGCCGCTCCAGACTACACGAAGGACTTCACCCGCTTTCTTGGCGATCCACTGACCGGCTTGGGAGCTGATCCTTGCACGACGTGGGCGCTGGCCGTCACCCTCTTCGAGGGCGCCACCTTGGCCCCGACATCCCAACGCCTCGCCGAATTCAACTCCCTTTGCCAGACTTCTCAGGATTCCACAGCTGACAACTAGCGCCGGGCAATCCAAATGCATGAAGAGCTGGGTGATGATGCCCCTGCACAGTACCCAGCCCTCCAGATCATCCTCTACGACATCCATCCCGAGTACACGCGCGTCTCCAGCAACTTTGACCAGACTCTACTACGCGACATGGGGAGTGACGGGACAATGCTGCGCTGGGCCTCTCTCCAGTTCCTTGAGGTTGACGGCATGGACGCAGCGAACCACGCCTGCCGCAGCACCACTTTAGCTGTAGTTGCCGCCGCGTCTTCCTCCTCACAACCTACAGTGACAACAACACCAGCTAAGGGAAAAAGGGGCCGCAGATCGTCTACCGGTGGCAACAACAGCGGTGTGACCAGCAGCGGCACCAGCACGAGCAGTGTCAGCCGCAGCAGCAACGGCGGCAGTAACGGTAGCAGTGGCGGCAACAACGATCCAGGGAGCACTGGGGGTTGCCGACTCGTGTGCTTCAATTGCGATGGTGATCACCTCTATCCCGACTGCACTCGCCTGACGTGCCGCCCACTGGACTGGGCCAAAATCACGCGAGGGCTGCAGCAGGCGCACGAGTCGCGCTTGCGCTAGATGTCCTACGCGACAGCCCGCTCAGCCGCCACGACCGCAGCGGTCTCGGAGCGGCCTGCTACCACAGTGACCACCCTCGCCAACCCTCGCGACCAGGCGCTCGTCGATCGGGACAAGACGATTGCGGAGCTACACCAGCTTCTTGCCCTGCGCTCATCTCAGGGAGGTGTGAGTGGGTTGATTGAATCAGGGGATCCTACAGCCTGTGGATTGTCTGTCCTGCTGCATGATGATGCCTGTGGTGGTCCCCTTGTACACCCGTGTGCGCGTGACAGACCTGATGATGTGTCTTGGTTACATGCGTCCCATGTGCGCTCCGTCCTTCGCCTTGTCGCGTCGCGCGCCGAGCGCCCTGCTGTCGCGCCTTGTTCCGTTGATGAGTGCCATGTTGCTTCCTGTACGCGCGTCACGAATTCCACCTGGGTCATTGACTCTGGTGCCACTCATCACATGACGTGTCGTTGTGACGCCTTCATCGTCTTGAATCCCTTTGGTGCCGTTCGACCTGTCTGCACTGCAGCTGGCCATGAGGTCCTTGTCAAGGGTATTCGGATTGTACAGTTCACCGGGCCAGCTGATCCCGTATACATCTCCGATGTCCTCTTTGTCCCTGATCTTGAACTCAGCCCGCTGTTTGTCCGTGGTTGTACCAGGATGGGCCTGGGTGTCACACAAACAGCTGCAGATGCTCGCATCTTTGTGCGCGGTACCCAGGAGACTGTCCTCAATAGGACAATCGTCGATGATCTCTACCACATCTATGGGTCGCCTGCCAGTGCCCCCTCCTTACCTCTTCCTCCCACTACGCATGTCTTTGACGCTGGTGCTCTGTCCCCTGAGCACCACTGCCTCCTACATCGACGCATGTGTCATGTGCACTTAGGGGCAGTCGACAGGCTGATCCGCACTCAGCCTTCTCTCGATCTTGAGAAGGCGTCCTTCGAGGCACCACCCACGACCGACTGCCTATCCTGTGCTGAAGGAAAAATGTATCGCTCCACCTACCCTGAGTCAGTCTCGGGAGCTCATCGGCCTCTGGAGCTCGTTCACTCTGACCACATGGGCCCGCTCCCTGTCGAGTTTCGGGAGGACCGAGGTCGCTTTTTCCTGACGCTGACTGACGACTTCACGTGCATGCATTGGGTTCACAGTCTGTGTTAGAAGAGCGACATTGCCATCGCTGTCTGCGTATGGCTGGTCATGGTTAAACGCCAAGCCGGCCATAAACTTAAGACCTTTCGCTCTGACCGCGGCGTCGAGTTCCTTTGTGACATGGCACGCCACTGCACCGAACAGGGTGTTTTCCACAACCTCTCCGCTCCCGCCACCCCCTTGCAGAACGGTGTCTTGGAACATTGGAACCGCACCATGGAGGATGCGGTCCGCGCCATGCATGCCGACAGTGCCATGCCTGAGGCCTTTGCCTTTGAGGGCATGGCGTACATGACATGGGTCTTGAACCGCATTCCTCACGGCACCCTCTCAGGCCACCGCACAACCTACGAGCTCTGGTACGGCCATCGTGCCGATCTCCGCCTTGCTCGTGTCTGGGGTTCCTTCACATGCGTGTGGTTCATGCCGGAGCAGCATGGGAGCAAGCTCTCTCCGCGAGGCCGCATCTGTGCCTTCGTCGGCGTGGCCCTGTCGGTCGAAGGCCTGGCGGTTCTGGGACCCTAAGCGGCGCCGCATCGTGGAGTCACGTGACGCTCTCTTCTTTGAGCATCTCACCTCCCGCGACCTTGCTCACATCCACGCTCTCCGTGCTACTCATGCCCCTGGGTGTGCCGAGGCTCGTCATGAGGGGGAGGTCCCTGTCGCGGTTGGCTCAGTGTCTCTTGCCACTGTGGTCACTCCGTCGCCGACACCCCAGGGGTTTTCCCCAGTCTGTTGTTTGTACTACTGCCCCTGCCTCTGCGCCCTCGCCCGCGTCTAAGTCTACGTTGAGGCTAACGTCTGAGTCTGTGTCTAAGCCTGCACTTAAGTCTACATCTGCATTTGCGTCCGCGTTTGGCTATGAGCCATCCCTGTCCCCGGCCTGGCTCGATCATGCATCCGCGTTCGCGTCTGGATCTAAGCCGTCCCTGACGCCGGCCCTGTCCGTTCCTGCATCCACGTCTGGCTCTGAGCCGTCACTGTCCCCAGCTGCTGACACGTCCACGTCCGGCATGGAGCTGTCCCCAGCCGCTACGGCCGCACCATCTTCCGCTGACACGCTTGCCGTGCATCCCACTCCTGCATCTATGTCGGCGGCGGCCCCTACTCCTGTCATGTCTGACCCGTATAAGCGGGCATCCGGCGGGCGCCTACGCCCCGCTCCAACTGTCGACAACAGTCTCCACGGCAAGCTCCTGGCCTCTCGCCCTGCTTTGCCGGCTGCGAGTAGTGA
The DNA here is from genome assembly GCA_023375785.1 of Penium margaritaceum. Taxonomy (NCBI): domain Eukaryota; kingdom Viridiplantae; phylum Streptophyta; class Zygnematophyceae; order Desmidiales; family Peniaceae; genus Penium; species Penium margaritaceum. Next base: position 137,598 of record SZWC01002055.1, on the reverse strand, counting down.
CGCAGGCAGGCGGCTCCGACCTTGCCCCATGTGCAGCGTTGCCAGCGGTGATCCAGGCACTAAGGCCATCGACCTGAGTGTCCGTGGCCTCACGGAGGTTCACCCTGGCTGTGCCATGGGCATGAAACTGCTTTCCCACGAGCGTGATCTCCTACGTGAAGTTGCTGAGTCCATGGTCACGATAGACTCTGCCTCTGCAGCGTATGCCCTAGCCACGCGCAGTGCGTCACCGTCCTCTCCCGATCCCACCACTCTGCCTGAGGCCCTGTCAGCCCCCGACGCTGAGCAGTGGTGAGCTGCTTCTAGGCTGAGCTTGACGCCATCTGTAAGCACGACATCTTTGAGTTGGTAGACTTGCCAAAGAACCGCAAGGCCATCAAGGTGAAGTGGGTTCTCTGCAAGAAGATCAAACAAGACAACACGGTGGAGTGTTATAAAGCCCGCCTGATGGCAAAGGGCTTCTCCCACATCCGTGGTGTTGACTACACCAAGACCTTTGCTCTTGTTGGCCGGATGACGATGACGCTGACGCTGCTGAGCCATGTGGCTCAACATGATTGGGAGCTTCACTAGATGGATGTCAACAACACATTTTTGAACGGGGACATTGAGGAGGAGATCTACATGGTCCAGCCACCCGGCTTTGAGGATGGCACCGGTCGCATGTACCGGCGTCGGAAGGCCTTGTATGGCCTGAAGTAGTCGTCTCGGTGTTGGAACCAAGAGATCACAAACACGCTAAGATGCGCCAGGTACGTTCAGAGTGACGCTGGCCCATCCCTATTCCTCTCATTGTCCCCAGCGGCGCTCGCTACCATCCTCGTCTACGTGGATGGTCTTTTGATTGCCTCGTCCGACTTGGAAGCACTGAACACCGCCAAGGCCGTTCTCTCCCAGGCCTACAAGATGAAGGACCTCGGCAAGGCCTCTGTTTTTCTGGGGATTGAGATTGTGTACGGCCATGTCCGTCGTACGCTCTGCATCCATCAGGCACATTATGCAGAGGCTGTGGGAGAGCGCTTCGCTGATCTCCTCACTGCCGTCCGCACTACCTCCACGCCCATGACCCCTGAAGGGCAGGCTACCCTAAAGGTGGATGACCCAGCTGACCTGGGGGAGCCAGTCGACGTGACGTTGTATCTACGAGTCATCGGCTCGCTCATGTACTTGGCCACCACTACACGGCCCAACATTGCCTTCACTGTCAACCTGCTCGTCCAGTTCTCCTAGGCTCCACGCCAGCAAACAATGGAGGCAGCCGTCCGGTGTGTGCGTTACGTCCTATCCACCGCATGCTTCCGTCTATGCTTCCGCAAATAGGTGTCCGTCGTGTTCGATGGGTACATAGACAGTGATTGGGCATGGAATCCAGATGGCAAGAGCCGCACAGGCTATGTTTTCCTCATTGGGGGTACTGTTGTGTCCTGGCATATCGGGAAGCAGGACTGCATTGCACGTAACACTGCGGAGGCAGAGTATGTTGCTCTGGGTGCCAGATCAGCTGAGTGCGTCTGGCTTGTCTGTCGGCTATGTGAACTGTGTCAGTCCATTCCTCCCATGGTGCTTCAGTGTGACAACATGAGCATGGAGGCAATCGCCAAGAACTCAGGTGTGTTTCATGCACGTACGAAGCACATCAACGTCGAGCATCATTTCGTGCGTTACCTGGTTGATCATGGTGAGATCCGAGTCATCCACGTTGGTACTGACAGGTAGTGCGCTGACTTTTTGGCCAAGGCTCTGGGTCGTTCGAAGTTTCATGCGGCCATTCGTTCCGTGGGACTCTACCCCGTTCCCGTTGTTGGTCGACCCCTCATGTGCCATCTTGCTTGTGCTGTGCCTCTTGCCTGCAGCCTTCGTGTGTATCTTGCCTTGTCCAACGTTAGTGTCTGCATGTGCATGGACGTGTATTGCCCTCCGGTCATGGGGGAGTGTTGTATGTGTGTTGTACGTGGCTTACGGTGACCCCTCAGCTCATGTCCATTCACGTGCAGATCCCTCACATGGCTACAGTGGCAGAAGACTGGCGGCCGGACGGGCGTCCAGAATACATCTTTCTTAGTTAGATTCATCCTGTGGGACAACACATAGGCGTGCAGCCTATCAGGTTATAGCTCTTGTTGACACATCTGTTCTCGTTCAGACGGCTCGTTGTTCTGACATGTCTGTAGGGAATTATGCCCAAAACCGTGTTTCTACGACTGTTTTGTCCTGCTAGAAATTCTGCACCCATGTGCGCACCGTGTGTGTGCTCCCACTAGGTCTGAGACACCATTGAGGCTGCCTAGGCCTCAGTGGTTAGCTCTCTCTGCACATTTGCTTGCAGCCAGACGCGTTGATGCGTCGTGCTAGTCAGACCCTTGTAGTCGATTTCTTTCGTACTGCCTTGTACCTGCTTGCACGCATTCTGTCAATTGCTATGCAAGTGACCTCTTCACTAAACCGACTGTAATGAATTAGACTTTCACTGAAATTCTCAAATGGAATTTAGTGGTACTAGCTTTCACCAAAAAACATGTCGTCTTCAATTTTGGGCATGGTCTCCCGTCCCCTTTCACAAAATAAGGAGAACTAAATTTCACCCAGCGTTTACGTTGTTGAGGGTGTACATCACTTTGTCCCACCTTTTGAGTCTGAACAGCGAGGCTCACGCGGCCAAAAGTGGACATCTAGGAGCAACTTTCGTGCTGCTACTGAGTTGGTTATGCCAAAACAACCAAACCTTGCACCTCTATGTGCGTGGTGACCACTTTCGTGGTAGTGAACGAGTCATTAAGCCGGGATTTCGAGAAGGCATTGAACCAAAACACAACAGGCGGAGTACCTTTGTCCATCTCGAATTTCAAAGGTGTTCCTTCCACACGATTGAAATTTATTTAGGGCACACATGGGCAAATTAAAATAATTTAAACTTTTGAGCAAAAAGATCAAGGAAACTGATAAACGCTAACACATACATGGAGCTCTTGGGCTGGATAAACTCCAATGTCACAACTTTCTCACGAGTTCTGATGAAGATCACTCAAGATTGTGGGCAAACCACTTGAATCAATGAGAGATCTTAGCGGGAAGTGTCTGTTATGATGTGAGTCCTTCCTGACTTCTTCCTGACGACAAAAGGTTTCTCTCAAATGTTGGAAGTTGACTTTGACTAAATGTTTGCACCTCTTGTTACATCATTGCCCAGGTTCCCTTGAGCCTTGTTGCACGGTACAACTAGGAGCTATAGCCAATGGATGTAAACAGTGCATTCTTGCATGGCAACTCAATGAGGACATATGTACTGTTCATCCATATGGGTTCACAGACGGCAAGGTCTGGCGCTTGCGCTAGGCCTTGTACAAGTACAGGAAGTGTCCACGATGCTGGAATGTGGAGACCACATCCACCTTTAAGAGGGAAAGCTACCGACACAGCATAACTGACCCTGCACTGTTTCCTACTTTACCGTCAGAGCCTTAGGTGGCCATCTTCGTTGATGTGGATGATCTCCTCATTGGCTCTACTGATCTAGCCGCTGTTGAGTCAGTCAAGGTGCTTTTGTAGCCTACCTAAAAAATGGAGGATCTTGATCCAGTTCCATGCCAAGGAAGACTCAAGCCGCTTGAGTGTTCCTTGGCATGGAACTGGAGCATGAATGCCAGCAACATACCCTGCGTGTTCACTAGGTTGCTTATGTCCATAGCCCAGGAGAGCGTTTTACATCAGCGTTAGCTCACATTCCTAGTGCATTCATGCCAATGACTCCTGCCGAACAAGTCATTACATGTGTTGCAATTGGCGGAGACGGCTGATGTCACTAACTACCTCAACATCATTGTTTTCCTCATGTACCCCACGATGGCAATGCATGATGATGTGGCATTTGTGGTCAACTAAGTTGACCAAAAATGCCACATCGTCACACAAGTGGGCATGTGCTTTCGTGTCCAACACTTTTTCGTTAATTGTAATACTGAATGTGAATGGACAGATGACATGGATGTCTGTAGTTGGTCCAGGTACATCTTGCTTGTTGCTAAATGTGTGTCTGTGTACCTCCAGCAAGGTCGAGCACGTCACACTCGGCATAGGTACGAATAAGAACATCTGGTTGTGGTACTTGCTTCAGTATTCGCGCGTACCCCTTTGTCGCATCACCTTACGCTGTGACAACCAAAGCATCAAGGCCATTGCTGAGAACGATGGCATGGACCACACACACACCAAGCACATCAACATCAAGCATAACATTATGTGAGCGTGTTGTAATGGGAGAAGTAGAGGTCGTCTGGGTTGACAGGCGTTCGCAACGTGCAGAATTCCTCACTAAAGCTCTCAGCACTGGAAGGTTCAAGGAGGCTTTGAGCGCTTTTGGTCTTTGGGATGGCCTGTGTTCTCTTGGTTGAGTCTTTATCTCCTAGTGCTACGCCATTATTGTGTGATGTCGTTCCTGTGTCCGTCATCTCCTATGATTCTTGCACCTTGTTCTGACAACATGTGGGATTGTATGCCTGCATGCCATGGGGGATTTATGTGATATGTTGTTCTGCTAGTTTTCCCATGTCTAAGTCGTTGGTTGCATGTGAACGTGTGCGCCTGGGGGTCATAGGGGCAGTGTTGCTGTTGGACATGTAGCTATGCAAGTGACCTCTTCACTACAGTCATGTGCAGTGCTCGTCAGGCAAATGAGAAACACCTATACATACATGGAGCCTTTTGACACTCCTACCGCGCATTGTCTCGTGCTACCATGACTCCAATTCCACAACTTGCTCAGGATTTCTGTTGATGATCACTTAAGATTGTGGGAAAATCACTTGATCTAATGAGAGCTCTTTGCCAGATTTGTCTAGTTATGGGCGAATTGTGTGAAATTGGACACCAAGGTGATACATAGACCTATAGAGGGTGACGTGCATGCTATGTATGCTCTTTTCAGTTGTGGCATTATGTCTTTGATGCATGTGAGTGTGTCTCTTGTGTAGTATCTGGGTTGCTGATCCCTAGGGGCGAAGCTGTCAGGCTAGTCCCATAGCATAAGAAGCTGCTTCCGGTTCTTAACACCGGGAGGAGGAACAAGTACAATCGATAAATCAGGAGCATCAAAAGCACACATCAAACTAGCTTTATTCATAGAAGCCTTGACCAAACTGTTGCTGAGAGCCTTCATGAGAAAGTGAGCACGCTCCTCACACGTATTGACCCAAACGACCTAAACCTCTCTATGAACTCAAGAACAAAGTGATGCTCCACATTAATGTGCTTTTTGCACGAGTGTTGCATGCTATCATGCTCTACATTTTCCTTTGAAGCCTTGGTTGTCACGTAAGGTGAAAACCAAGTGTGATGTAGAAAGTGGGAATAAACAATTACTGTAGTAAGCGATTTTGCCACATGTTGTCTGTTTTTGTGTCAATCACAATGACCTCTGAACCTGTTGCCACTCACTTGGTAATATTCCATGATGTTTGACGACTACCTTGACAGCGTTAGCATCAAGTAGCATATCCTCGCATGCTCACTGGAGATTTCGGGTGCTTCTTTCAGTTTGTCTTCGGAATATTGAGCAACTTGTATGGTTTCCGGGTTCTAGCTAGCTGTTGTCTGGGAGCTTGCACACGAGTTGCTGATTATTTCCCACTGACTGGTTGTTCCTTCATAGTAGGATGCACAATTGTGGCAAAAGTATATCTCCACACTTGTCTTGTTTGTTTTACCAACTGCACATATGTCTTATATATTCCCCTCATGGAGTCAGAGCATTAAATAGATACCACATACAGTCTCCTCCATGTAGAACATACATGCAGCAGCAGAAACAACTTGGGCTGGGCTGGATAGGGCGTATAGATGCTGTCTACCTAAAGGCCCTTGAGCTGAGGGCTCACAACATGTAGTCCTCCGGTAGACCGAGAGGCAGAACGCTGGAAAAAATTGGTAGCAACATGTTTCTATACTATAGCAGCCATCTTGGTGGACGATAGAATGCAACAGCCATGGTGGCTATTGCTACCACAATTATAACTGCTATGGTAGTTGGAAGTGACAGCTTCTCCCATTGCACGAGTCTGCAATTGTTGAGTACGTGCATAACAAGAGTAGGAAACAACACGAGTATTAGTAGTGGCAACGACCAACAACAGCTGTGGCAGAAATCCTAGCTGTGGCTGTTACGTTGTCATTTTCTGTCGACCATAAGCATTTCTAGTGCCAGCAAAAGCCACGTGCAACACCACCAGCAATAGTAGCTATGACAGATGAAGAGAGCAGCACTACTATAAGGAGTGGCAGCTATAACAGACAGAAGCCTTGGCAGCAAAAACATCATAAGGAGGCACCAATTGCACCAGCTATAAGAGTGGAAGCAGTAACTGCAGCCATAGTAGAATTAATACCAGCAACAACTATAGCAACAAGAACAATAGCAAGATTACAACATTATGCCTTGGTAGCAACTGTGCAAATCGTGCACTTTACTGGAAAGCAACACAACGTTGCTCTAGTAAGAGCTAAAACAGCAAAGGTAGCCACAACAAGAATAGCTAGGTGATTTGTGATGCAGCCAGGAAGCAGGCCTAGATGCGCTCAGGCTCACTCTCAACGTAGTCCATCCTAATTCTGCTGTGGACTCTGCACTCGTCCCTCATGAGTTTCAGAGTGCACTCGAGGCCTCTCTTACCGACAATGTCGCAGCTGGTTTTATGACAAGTGGGCTTCCCTCACTCCCCGCGGAGCCTACCATGGATCGGTAGGCTCGTGAGGCAGCTCATGCTGATCTCTGGGAAAAGGCGATACAAGAGGAGTTGAATTCCCTCAAGGAACATGGGGTCTTCGAGCTTGTCGAACTTCCAGCACATCGTAAAGTTGTCTTGGCCCGCTAGGTTCTCCAGCGGAAGCTGAAGCCTGATGGCAAGGTCGATAGGTACAAGGCTCGGCTCACAGCCAAGGGGTTCTGTCAAGTCTTTGGCATTGACTTTGATGAGACTTTCGCTCCAGTCGGATGGTATACCACCGCCCGTACTCTGTTCAGGCCGGTCGTCCAACATGACCAGGAACTAGAGCAGATGGACGTTAACAACACATTCCTACATGGACAACTAGATGAGGAGATCTATATGGTATAGCCGCCTGGCTTCACCGACGGCACAAACAAGGCCTTGCGGCTGCAAAAGACCTTGTATGGACTTAAGTATTCTCCACACCGTTGGAACACGGAGATCTCCTCCACTCTCGAGAGAGGAGGCTACAAATGTAGTACCTTCGACCCTACACTATTCTTGAGTGTACCTTAAGAGCCCTTGCACATACATACATTCCTTTCCGAAACTCCATTGTTCTAGATTTATAACTCTGGCACGCATGCACTCCTCTCACACATGCACATATGTATACCCTTTATACACGCTTATGTGAGATAGACATAGAGAGTGATAAGAAAGTAAGCGTGTGAGAGAGAGGGAAAGAGAGATACATTAGAATAGATGAGAAAAAGAGGAATGGGGAGGAAGATGAATAGGGAAACAAAAATAAGAAGGAAGTTAAAAAGGGCGGTAGAGAGAGAGAGAGAGATAGAGAGAGGGAGAGAGAGAGGGAGAAGGAGAGAGAGAGAGAGAGAGAGAGAGAGGGAGAGAGAGAGGGAGAGAGAGAGAGAGGAGAGAGA
>SZWC01002055.1:116546-124046 GCA_023375785.1 Penium margaritaceum | reverse complement strand
CATCAACAGCATGTAAAAAAAAGGGAGGGGGAACCAAAACCATGGCTAATAGCCTCAGTGGGGAGGGGTCCTCCACCGTTGGGGGGACCCCCAAGGGGTGTACCCCCCCTTTTCTTGCAGCAGCTATAATAGATGCAACAGCAGCAGCAACAACAGCATCAGTAGCATGATCAGGAACAACAACAACTTCAATTGCAACAGCAGCAGCAGTAGCAGCAACAGTAGCAGCGACAGCAGCAGCATCAGTAGCAGCAGCAGCAGCATCAGCAGCAGCCAACAGGCGTCATCGCCGACATCCCTGATCCCTTAGCTGCCATTTAGCAACAGCTCGCCACTTTGACGCAGCAGCTTGTAGCACTGCAGCCACTGGCCTCACAGACGGCCAACAGTACTCCGTCGCCGTTCATTCCTCCTGGGCACGCCAGCCCCGCTGTGTCCGCTACCACGCATTACCTGGCGTAACAACAGACTCAATGCCAGCGGCAGATAGTGACCTCCGTCCTTGGCCCCACTCTGGGCGCTGGCCGCAGGCAAAAGGAATTTGAGACGCCGGCGAGCAGTTCTGGAGTTGGGAGCTCAGCTTCCGCATCTAGGTACAAGGTGAGAACCTGTGGGCATACTACACTCTTGCGTACGACTCCACCCAGGCTGACCAGCTGTATGACGCTGGTCGCGCCGTCCGTGCCCTCGTCCTTGTCGCTCCGGCTTCCCACTTGGTCCCAGAATTCTTTCTCGGTGATTTCACCGCTAGTAGCATCCCAGACCCTGTAGCCGCGGGGCACGTCCTCACTCGCCCCCATCGCCTGTCCAGCGAGGCTACGACCAGACGCCTGCTGCAGGATTTCAACTCCCTCAACATGGGTGAGACCGAGACTGTCACCGCCTAGTGGCAGCAGATTGAAGACATCCTTCGTCGCCTCTGCACTTCTGCTCCACCCCCTGTGGCCGCACTTTTCACCATCAAGTGCGGCGCCATTGACACGTACGCGGATGTCTTCGTGCACTACTCCCACGACTTCCTCTCCACCATGGCGGCCCAGGGTATCCTCATGCCCTGGGCATACGAGCTCTTCCTCAGGATTGAGGAAGATCGCATGGAGTCCTGCCTTCAGCGCATAGAGGCTCTACCCTCCCCTGCCGTCGCCTCCGTGGCCATCGCTTCCCCCGATGCAGCTACCTCCACCAGCTCTTCGTCGTTGGAGAAGAAGAAATGCCAGAGCAAGAAGGGCAAGGGTCAGCAGCAGCAATAGTAGTAGCAGCAGTCGACTGGGTCCAGCGGTGGTGGCTCAGTCTGCCACAAGTGTGGCCAGCCCGGGTACGAGTGGTGCACGTGCTCGCTGCCCATGGACAAGGCGCGCGTCATCGCCACCATGCGTTGCCAGCGGGAGCACTGTCTTGCCTCTGCTGCCGTCGTTCTCGCTGGCCCTGACGCCCCGGCCTCTTCCAGTAGCTCCTCTCCTTCGACAATCGTACCGGTCCTGCTAGCACCAGCTCCACAGCAGCATCACCCACAGCCGTTGGCGCCCCCGTTCCCTTAACTGGTGTAGTCCTTGTTCTATCCGGGCTTCGGCCTTGTCACTCCGCACTCAGTCTACACTTCCGGGCCGACCACGCGTGAACGACCGTTGGAGCAATTCATTGCACTCCAGCTTGGCCTGCCTCGCCCTCCCCCCCAGGGAAGTGCGAGTTGCGTCACCTCCTGCTCTTCCTCCTTGCCATGCATGACTGAGACTGAACTGCGATCGTGTCTTACCTTTGCGTCTGGTATCGCCTCCTGTGGTCTCCTCTGTCCCCCTCCGTGACGACGTCGCAAGGCTTGATGATTGGCAGTCTCGGTTTGCGCACCCTTCCACCGCGTCCGCATCTCTTGTGTGCTGCCATGCGATCGTTAGCGATCTGGCTACTCCGGTTTAGGATCCGGCCGAGACCTGGATCATCGACTCTGGGCCACGCATCACATGACGGCCTCTCGTGAGGCCTTTAGTATGCTTGGTCCTGTTGGCGATGTATCCGGTGTCCGGACAGGCTCAGGCCAGGTGTTACCTGTCCGCGACGTTGGTGTCATTCGTTTCCGTGGTCCTCCCGGTGATGTCTTCCTGACCGATGTCCTTTTCGTCCCCAGTCTTGAGCTCAGCCTCCTGTTCGTTACTGCCCTTGACCACATGAGCGTGGACGTTGTGTACTCGCATGGTGTTGGAACTGTGTCGTTGTGTCCGTCCGGTCTTGTCGTTCTTCACGCCACCACCTGTGGGAACCTGTGGCACTTGCCTCGTGTGTCCTACTCTCCTTCTGACCCCTCCCCGTCGGCCGCCACAGGCCATGTGTTTATCACCACCATGCTCTCTCTGCATCACACCCATCTCCTACACCGCCGCCTTTGCCACGTCCACTCTGATGCCATCGATAGCATGCTCCGCACCCAGCCGGCCAAGGGCCTTGACTCTGAGACTTTCCCTTTGTCGTGCCCTATGGAGTGCGTTGATTGCGCTTAGGGCAAGATGCACCGGTCCACATACCCTGTGTCCTCCTCCCGTGCGTCCGCCCCTCTCGATCTGGTCCATTCCGATGTCATGGGTCCTCTCCCTACCGAGTTCGTCAGAAAGGATGGCTGTTATGTCCTCACCATCACTGACGACTACTCGCGCTACCGCTGGGTCTTCTGCCTTCGGCAGAACAGCGATGTCGCAAGTGCCATTCAGGACTGGCTTGTCCTAGCTGAGCGCGATTGTGGTCGATCCCTTCGCCGCTTTTGCTCTGATCGCGGTGGTGAGTACATGGGCGAGACCACAACTTTTCTCGCCTCCTGCGGTATCCACCACGAGACGTCCGCGCCCTACACACCTGCCCAAAACGGCGTCTCCGAGCGATAGAACCGTACCATGGCCGATGCCTTGTGCACCATGCGGGTTGAGTCTGGCCTTTCTAATTGCTTCTACTTTGAAGCCATGGCCTATATGACGTGTTTCTCGAATCGGATTCCTCACGAACCCCTTCCCCGCCAGTCCACGCCGTACCAGCACTGGTGCGGTCTGCGAGCCGACCTCTGCCCTCCTCGTGTCTGGGACTGCGTAGCCATCGTGCGGTTGCCCTCCCCACAGCAGGGCGCCAAGCTCGTCCCCCACGGGCGTCTTTGCACTTTTCTCGGGGTCTCTCGTCAGTCCAAGGTTTGACGCCTCTAGGATCCCTCCCGACGTTGTATCGTCGAGTCCCGCGATGCCCTCTTCTTTGAGGAACTATTTCCGCATGATATCGTTCGCTCCGGCTTGTCGGTGTCCCTCCCGTCACGTGGAAGAGTGGTGAGTCTGTCCTTCGTCCTACCGCTTCGGGTGGCACATCACTTACTCCCTCTGAGCCAGTAGTCCCTGTCGCACCTGCTGCCTCCTCCGAGCCAGTAGCCCCAGTCGCGCCCACTGGCCCCTCCGAGCCAGAAGTCCCAGTCGCACCTGCTGGCCCCTTCGAGCCAGGAGTCCCAGTTGCGCCCACTGGTCCCTCCAGGCCGGCTGTCCTAGTTGCATCCACATGGCCCTCAGGGCCGGCGGCCTCAGTCGCGTCCACCGGTCCCTCCGGGCCGACGGTCCCAATCGTGTCCACTGGTCCCTTCGGGCCATCCGCCCCAGTCGCGTCCACTGGTCCCTCCGGGCTAGCCGTCTCTGTCGCGCCCGTTGGTCCCTCCGTGTCGGCGACCCCAGTCGCGTCCGCTGGTCCCTCCGGGCCAGCAGGCCTGTCCGCCTCCGTCGGCCCATCAGACTCGGGGCCATCTCCTGCCCTACCGCGCTACACGCATGGCTCAGGTGGCAGCCTCCGACCCAGGCCGTCAGCGAGCGTGCAGACCGCAACACCTCGCCCTGTGGCGTCTCGGCCCCCTGGCGCTCCAAGTGTCTCCTCCACTCCTACGGTCGTGAGTGGGCATCCTGGCACCAAGGCCCTCGGCCTAACCACTTTGGCTATCATTGCAGATCTTCACCCTGGCTCTGCATTGGGCTACGGCATGCTTCATCACGAGCATTGGCATGCTGTCATGGTTGCACTCGTGCGCATCCCAACTGGAGCTCAAGATGCACAAGCTCTCTCAGTCCGCTCCATAGCACGCCTGGAGGACCCAACCACCCTGCGCAAGGCCGCACACTGGGATGCGGCTTGCGCTAACGAGCTTGCTACTATCCGGCAGCACCTCGTGTATGATTTCGTCGACCTCCCTCCATGTCGGAAGACCATCGGTGCCAAGTGGGTCTTTCGGCGCAAATGGAAACCCGACGGGTCCTTGGACAAGTACAAGGCCCGCCTCACAGCCAAGGGGTTTGCTCAGGTCCCTGGGATCGATTACGATGAGATCTTTGCTCCAGTTGACCGGTTCTCCACGAGTGAGGTGCTCTTTAGTCTGGTTGTCCAGCATGGGTGGGAGCTACATTAGATGGACGTTAGCAACGCCTTCCTCCATGGTTCATTAGAGGATGAGGAGCTCTACATGGTGCAACCTCCAGGCTTTGACGGCGACACTGGGAGGGTCTGGCGGCTGTGGAAGGCCCTCTATGACCTGAAACAATCGCCTTGGTACTAGAACCAGGAGATCAACAGTACGCTCCTTCGCGGCGGCCTTCACTGTAGTACCCCTGACTGCACACTGTTTGTCAGCCCGCGAGGCCAGACCCTCGCCGTTGTCCTGGTCTACGTCGACGATCTCCTCATTACGTCGCATGACATTGCTGTCGTCCAGCGTGTCAAGGACCTGCTGCACATCGCCTACCAGATGAAGGATCTAGGGTCTACCCGGGTTTTCCTGTGCATGGAGCTCGAGCATGATCGATCCCAGGGCATCCTGCATGTCCACTAGGCTACCTATGTGCAGACCCTATCCACTCGCTTTGCCGAGGACCTGCCCCTCGTGCCCAACACATCTTCACCCATGTCACCTGATGGCCAGGTGAAGCTAAAGCGTCCTGACCTAGTTGACGTGACCACGTTTCTGCGAGTCATCGAGTCACTAATGTTCGTGGCGACGATGACGCGCCCAGACATTGCGTTTGCTTTCAACCTCCTGGCTCAGTTTTCTCAGGAGCTGCGTCACCTCCACTTTGAGGCCGCGATCCGAGTATTGCGCCATGTCGTCTCGACTCCTCGGCGAGGTCTCATGTTCCGCCGCCAGCCGTCTGTCGTCGCGGTGGACTACACCGACAGTGACTGGGCCAGCAGTCTAGACGGTAAGAGTCTCACAGGAAATATCTTTCTGATCTGCGGCACGGCTGTGTCCTAGCGTAGTGGCAAGTAGGGGTGCATTGCACGCAGCACTACTGAGGCTGAGTACGTGGCCCTTGGCTCAGGCGCGTGTGAGAGTGTGTGGTTGCGTCGTCTATTGTACGAGTTGCGTCAGTCTATCACATCCATCACATTGCATTGTGACAATGAGAGTGCCATGGCCATCGCCGACAATGACGGCGTGCATCACACACGGACAAAGCACATCAACGTTGAGTATCACTATGTGCATTCGTTGTCGCATGACGGAAGCATCGGCATTGTGTGGGTTGAGACAGCACGACAGCTGGTTGAATTCTTGAAACGCGACTCGCTGAAGAAGGCTGTGAGTTGGGTTTGCGTGCGTCCGTGAGAGGCTCTCATTGTTCTTGTTGAGTCTCTACATGTCATCGGGGAGTCTGTTTGTTGACTGTGTCTCTTCCCGCACATGTGCACTTCACCTGTGAGTCATGGGGGAGTGTTGGTTTTTGCGCATCTCTCATTGTACTCTGTTGTGTCCTCCCGACTTGTGTAGATGATTGACTGCATGCAGATTATTGACTGCGAGACTTGACGCATCTGGAGTGTCGTCCGGTGGAGCCGACGCACCCTGAGGCCTACTCGCAGTTCGCTGGAGCCTCCTCACTCCGGCGACCTGCTCAACTCCATCGGCAGGCCTCGTCGGCGGCCGGGCCGCCGGCGGTCACTGCCAGCGCAGATGCTATCTGCATGCACCCAACGCTGTTTCTGACTGTGCCATTGCGTCTGCAACATCATGCTCTGCCTAGGGTCCATGTCTCCTGCTGTGTGGCACTGTATCATGGACCGTCGTAGGCACTGCCTGGGTTCGGACAGCCATAACTCTTTGCTGCTATTTTTCTAGCTGATTCTGACCGCACGATTGCGTTCGGAGCGTCGGTATTATGGTATGGTCCAGTTTTCAGGCAAAACGGACGACGCCCGGGTTTTGAGCTGTCGGGCGTCTGGTAGGGCTCACCAAGAAAACCCTGCCTGCCAGAAAATAGGGCGAAATAGCCAGGATATCCATAATCCTGAATCGCGGACCCTCCCATATCCACGAGCGGAAATATATGTCCCCCATATCCAGCACTTTAAAACATAAGAACGACGTATCCGGCTCCCTCGCCATGCTCGATCAGTGACATGCGTCGCTGATCGAGCATGGCGAGGAGGGTCATGTGATCGTCGCTCGATCGCGACCCTCGCTCCCTCTCAAGATCGCGATCGAGCGATGACCCTTTTATTTACGATTTTCCTTTTCGACGCGCAAACCCGCGTTTACGATTTAGGGTTTTCTATGTTTTGCCCGGGCGGAGCCCGTGCAAAACATGAAAACATAAAACTCTACATCATAAAAGGGGGTTTGCGCGTCAAAAAAGAAAATCAGAAAAAAAGGGTCATCGTTCGATCGCGATTGAGCGAAAGAGCCAATTTCAATTTTTTGTTTTTTTTATGGCACACAAAACACCTTAGGTTTGCGATACAAAAACTTTCAAACCCAACCCCGAATTACATTCGGGGTTGAGGGTTTTATTTTTTTTGCGCGGGCATCTGCTGAGCCCTGTGGTGGCTGGACCCATCAGGTTTCCTTTCAACGCATGGGGTGTCTCAGACCCCTCACGCAAACCCCTCCCTCGAACAATCACAAACACCTCAAACGTGGGGTTTGTGATTGTTTAAGGGGCATGATGACATCATCAATCCGAAGCTGCATTTCATGCAGCGACGACATGGTGTTCGCGCTTTTTTTTTATACGTCGTTTTTCTTCGACCGGTGGATGTTTCAGTGTTAAAGTTAAAATCAGCTGGATATGGCGTTGTTAAAGAGCGGTCAGTGGATATGGTGGACCTATTGAGAATTCGATGGGTATATGGTCGCACCCCCGGAGAAAATAGGCCTAGGACTATTTTCTGATTGGCTGGTTTGTTGAGTAACAAGTTCTACACTAGTGGGGGGGAGTTAGAACTTGCAAGGGTCTCCCATTGTTGCTCATTCTTCATTCTTAAACAGTCACTTGGAGTTTTCAGTTGCTTTCTGGCGCTCACACTGGCGCGCGCATTTCTGAGTAACTAACCCAGAGCTTCTTAGTCTCTAGAGCAGCAGACAGAGGGGGCAGCAGACTTAAGCAACGAGCGTGGAAGCCCGCACGCTGCATCAACAACGCTGTTGTCCCAACCTGCTGCCTAGTTTTCCATTTATACACGCATGCACGCACACACACACACACACACACACACACACACACA
>SZWC01002055.1:89286-99947 GCA_023375785.1 Penium margaritaceum | reverse complement strand
TCCCCTCCTATCCCCTCCCCTCCCGTCCCTCCTCTCAACTTCTTTCCCTCCCCTCGCCTCCCAACATATGATTTTTCCTCCCTTCCCTCCCACTGTCTCACACTCCACACAGACGTGCGTGGTAGCTCACCTCTGCGACGAGGCCCAGAAGTTGGCGGCCATGGTGTACGCGCCAGTTCGTACCACGAGAACGTACTGCTGTGGATTGGAGAAGCCGGGTCGACGGCTGCCTCGTTGGCCTACTGCGCCGGTTGCAACTGCTGGCGCGTGTGCGCGTGGAGGCAGCTCCCTAAATGTGGCAGTGATGGAAATCCGAATCCATGCCGCGCGTGCTAGTGGCGACGTGACGCCAACGAGACACAGCTGGCCGTCGCTGTCGTTTTGTCACTGATGCACCTCCGACGATGATTGACAAGGATGTGACGAAACAACGCGGCAATTACCAACCAGCGTTGCGCCGTGTCCCAAGGCTACGACGCATTTCGTCAACCAGTGCGCATCCCCTTCATCACGCCATGTGTCTGGAGGAGCTGCCGGTTTGGCGTCCGGTACGTCATGCCAATCATCGCTCAACACGCATTCCCCTTCCCGGAGTTTTTCATTCGGGGCCAATCTTCGTCATACATTGACCTTCCGTGGTGCCCGCGCATCGCGCTAGCGCCGCGGCTTGCGTACTTCCGGATTGGGGGCTATTTCAACGTAGAGAAATTTCATAGGATAAATTTGTCAGAGGTGCCTAGTTGGACACCTGCCTTGACGCGGTCTGCCTTCGTAGCTGGATGATGAGTTCGCGCTTCCTGGTTGACCGCAGAGGCTTCTCTTGGGAGCGCCCTCCCATTGGATGTCCATGTGAGGGGCCGCATGATCATGTTGAAAGCCTTCAAATTCACGCATGAAGCAAGACGGATGGACGAATAGACTCTTTCGTCGGATTTCGACGCCTCTCACTACTGGTGAAATGTGACGAAAATGTGCCATTGCATCACAAAAAAAAGTTATTGACGAATCGAGAACGCAGCACATGCATCGTAGGCCAATAAGAGCGACCTCAAAGTTCGCACAATCTGTCAGTTGGATGTTCCTCGCGGTTGGGGACTTTTTGGGTATTGTTCATCGGTGCTTTTGGATTGGAGCTGAGTCCACGCAAAATTTCCGCGAGCCTACTGTAAAAACATCAACGTCGCTAGTGATTAGCGTCACAGGTAATTTTGCCGGTGGATCACATTGCGACATGCGACAAACGATTTTGTCAATATCGGGACCTTATAGGTATGCGGTATGGTACAAGGCATCAACGAGACATGAAAATCCGAGAAAGACATTTTTTACGATCGGCTCTTCGAAACAGGCACATGCATTCGTCATGATTCGAACTCCTCAGTTCGCGTGCAGGCGAGGCACAAATGAGGCAGCTCGGATATAGTTGCCAAATTTCATACCTTCTTTAGTGGTGGTAGATATAACCTCGGGTAAATTGTCCCGAGGGCCCCGGTTTAATGCCTATTTCGACGTGAGGACCCGTATTGTTGGGTCCATCAGCGCCGTAGCCCTTGTTTGGAAGGCGATCAACGTGAGGGCCCGCCAGCGAGCCTACCGCTTCGAGATCGCCAGTCTTTGTGTCAGTCAATGAAATTCCGAAGTTACTGCAAATCAGCCCGCAATTAGGGTGCGTATAACTGATAGTTCCTCATTGTCTAATTGTCATGAATGAAAAGATTCTTATGAGTATTCAGTATAAACAAATCAGAACAAGGGGGTTTGACGTTCAAATAGCGGGAGGGCCGGTTCGGCCCTCCCACCTCGCTGAAGCGAGGGGTGGTCGCGCACCACCCCTCGCGTCAGCGAGGGCTGGCCGGCGGCCAGCACTTCGCTGGCCGCCGGCCAGCTCGCTGTCGGCCGTCTGGACGGCCGGCAGCCGGCCAAGTGACCGGCCGGCCACCGGCTGGCCAGCCACCAGCCGCCGATCGCGGCTTCAGCCCGATCGGCGGCTGAGAGGCCACGAGGGCCTCGAGGGCAAGGCCTCGTGGCCTCGTGCCCTCGCCCCCCTCGCCCCCCTCGCCCTCCTTGCAAAAACAAGCAAGCGAGGACGAGGGATAGGGGGAGCGAGGGTGAGGTCAAAATTGCTGGCGCGAAATCGCCAGCGTGCCTCGCACGCGATGATTTCGCGCCAAAACGACAAAAACGTAAGTCGAAGTTCATTTGCGACGAACTTTGACATAAAACAAACGAAATAACTCGTGCGAACATACGAGTTCGAGGTAAAAACCCCCGGTTTGGGTCCCAAAACCAGGGGTTTGGTTAAAAATGGAAATGGGTCTCCGAAGACTCGAAATATTCGAGTCTCCCTGCTCTGGGTCGTTGATGACGATTGCCCCCCAGTCTTGCGAAGGGGGTAAACCCCTGACGCGGACTGAGAACGCCATTCTGCGAACTCCGACGACGACTTCAGGGCAGGAGCTGGAGACTCGACCCGTTACAGTGGTTCTCAGAGCCAGACGACCCTCGCGACCAAGGGTTCGACGGAAACGGCGGCTACGAAAGAGATGAAACGCCGCCGGCAACTACAAGTAGCAGCAAAAACGCTAGAAGGGACTACGGCATCCACACTTCACGGTTTGAAGCGACGTAAAGTGCGTTAGAGAGCTTGAAAAAAGCTCTACTTGGTGGAGACTCTTTCTTCCAGCCTCTCCTCACTTCAAGAGGGCGAGGAAGATTTTTGTGGGGCGGGATGGGGAGTCCCCACCCTCAAGAACCACAAAATCCTCTCCATCTTCAAGCCTCCTTCAAAACCCCTTCATCAAAAAATTGGGACAGCGCCCCTCCCCAAGCTTAGGGACTCTCACGACCTGAGAGCACCCTAAAAAGAAGGAGGGTAACACCTTGGGGACTTTTGGCGCCTCCTCGAACGTCGCCGGCTCAAGGAGGACGCCACCAAGGGGCGCAAGACGCACAAAGAAGACTCAAGAGGAGGCCAAGGAAGACAAGAAGACAGGAAGAAAACAAGAAGCAAGAAGAAGGATTGGAGGAGTTGCTAGGAATTGTGTAATTCCTCTCCCATTGTTTGTCCTAGCTTTGTGAGCGGTACTCACACTTCTTGTCAATTCCTTGTATTGTAATTTTCAGTTTTCCTAGGTACTAGTCCTTGCCAATCGCCGTGAGTCACGGCTTAGGAAGACTAGTTCCAAAATCCACGCCCTTGTGCCGACGTGGCGGCCTAGGAAAGTAGAAATTAAATTTATAATTGCCTCACCGATCGTGAGAGCGTGACTTTAGGAGGCGATTCCTCCTCAAAGTTGTGGGGTGATCCTCACAACGGTCTTCACGTGCTAGTTGCACGAGCGACGAGATGGCAAGTGCCGGACCGTCTAGGACCAACAAGGGCAAGGTGGTGACGTTCTCACCACACGTCCTCGGCGGACTCCAAGTCTTGGGAGCCGCCGCCGCCGCCGCGAGCACGGTTGCCAACCCAAAGGCAACCGTACCGCCTAAGGCAACCGTGCCGCCTAAGGCAACCGTACCGCCTAAGGCAACCGTGCCGCCTAAGGCAACCGACGCCAACCTCGGCGATACCGAGAAGCGTGCGGAGGCCGCAAAGGTGCTCGACGAGCACGTCGACGCGCACATGGGCGACCCCCATGCGACGGACGACGCGATGGAGGAGGATCTTCCGGAGGAGGACCCCCACGAAGAGCATGACGCCAACGATGGCGAAGGCGACGAGGATCGCGACCATCGCCATCGTCGTATGGCGAACTCGAGCCGATTGCTCGAGAAGGAAAAGGTGCCCGCCGCATCGCCTGAAGCTGCCGATGGCAGCGAGACTGCCGAGAGCAGCAAGGGCACTGAAAGCAATCACACGGGAAGTTCCCGCGAGAACGAGCCGGACGACGACGCCGCAAAAGCAATTCGCAATGGCTGTCATAGGCTTGTGGAGTTTGCTGCTGAGGCGGCAGGCCGACTGAAGATCACCACCGACGGTGGAGATACAGCACCACTCGGAGGAATGGGGTGGACTCCCCTTCCTACGATGTGGTCGCGATGGGGTAGGGTAGCGCCCACTCGAGCGTCGTCGCCGACGATAGTCTCCTCCGAAAGGTGGGACTCCTTGGAGGAGTGTACGCGAACCGTGCCCTCTTGCAGTGGGTAAGGGTGCACGGACAACGCGAGGCCTTGGAGGCTATCGCCGATGCTCTGACGACATCAGAGCTCAAGTTCGCATTCGCCAACCTGCTGGCCCACGTCGGGCAGAGCATCACGGACCTTGACCGTGATCGCCAGCTGCAGCGCCTGGCCGCCCATGAGGCAAGCCGCCGATGCAACGACCTCAAAAAGGCGTTACAGAGCGTGACCCAGGTGCGGATGCAGCAGCAAGCGCAGCGTGCCGCAGCTGCGGATGCCACTGCCGGTGGCAGCGACGACTTGCCTACCTCGACGACTTCGGGGTCGGTCATGAACACGTCCTTCCTCCACAGTGTGGAGATCTTCCGGAAGGGCGTGAAGCTGACCGACTGGCTGAACCGCATGGAGCACGTTCTACGCGTCCACAAGGCTCCACTCAGCCAGTGGGGCGACCTTGCCACGACGCGACTTGAAGACAAACTCTTCAAGTACGTGGTCAAGGAGTGGACTGCGCAGCAGCCGCACCTCGAGTGGCAGCCCATGCCGTGGGAGACTTTCTGTGCGATCATGCGCAAGAAGTGCACCCAACGTGAGGAGGCACAACGCGCCTTCCACAAGATCAAGGACTTCAGGCAGCTGGACAGCTCGCTCGAATCCTACTTGAGCGAGTTCACCGCACTCATGGAGGAAGCCGAAAGCTTCACCGAGGGCGATGGGACTCAGACGTTCAAGTACCCGGAGTGCATGCTGCTGGAGTACTTGCGTGATGGTCTCGCTAGTGAGAAGCTGAAGGACAAGACCACCACGACAGCCACTGGCCAAGCTTGGATAAGCTGGAGGGCGTTGCGCGACTACATGAGCGAAGTGTATTCGGCGAACCCGAAACACTACTCTGATGCACGGCCAAATGCGCGTGCACATCAGGGGCGCGACATGCGTGTGGACGCTGTAGGGGCTGGTGGGTCAGCTGGACAGCGAGGCGGGGCCAAGGGCAAGCAGCCTACAAACCCTCCAGCCAAGAAGGCTGGTGGACACAAGGGTCCCAACAACAAGCGCAGCCGCGAGAATGACGAGTTGTAGGCGGCGCGTGAGCGTCGCAACACAGCCTTCTGCGAAGGGCTCTGCCACAACTGCATGCAGCCGGGCCACTTTAGGGCTCAGTGCCCTGAGGCTGCTGGTGGTGGACAAGAGGCCACGACGCTAGCTGCAGCAGCGACACCTCGTGGGGATGGTGAAGCAGGAGGCCGCGAACAAGGCCGTGGACAGGGTCGCGGTCGCGGCAATGGACCTGGCCGTGGTAACTGACAGGGCCGTGGGGCGGGTTTTCCCCACCCCTGAGTGACGGCAGTGGGGACCACTCAGGGGTAAAACTGGATCACGAGTGTGAGTTCATGTTTTCAGACGAGGATGTTAAACAATTTGAGTTTTTGACGAGGTCAAATTTCTCTGTTGTTTTCTCCCCTCTCTTTGAACCTCATTTTGCACTTGCTGATCGACATTGCCCACTAAATTTTGCATCACCAGACGAGATGCATGACCGAACCTGCTTAGTGGTGGCGACACCAACCACTATGCAAGAGTTGTGTAACACAGTGATTGAAGCAAACGCGCTCAAATCAATGAGTTCAATCATGTTCGCAGTACCTTTAGTCGACGATTTCAACCCAGTGAAATTTAAAGACTAGAAGGTGCTAGCCGAATTCACATGTGCCCACAAGATGTGGACTCGAGTGGGTGAATCATGGGAGTTGCGACGCCCGTCATACAGATTCCGTGTTTATCACAAAGTCGGCTTACCGTCGTCGAGTCTGTTCACTCGGAAGAGTGGAGGCAACATGACGATGCAGTTCAAAGGACACCTAGCCGGTGCTCCCGTGAACGTACTGGCTGACATTGGAGGGGATGACTCCTTTGTTAGCCTTGGCTTTACCCGACAGGTTGGCATGAAGTACGAGCCATCGAATGGCGCAGTTGTTGTCGGTGACAACCGTACGGTACCCGTGATCGGTACTTGTAAAGCGAAAATTTGTATTCAAGGGTACACACAGAGCGTCACGTTGAAGGTACTCAACCTTCTTGACCCGTTTGACGTGGTGCTAGGCGATCCCTGGCTCCGTGACAACAAGGCTCTAATGTGCTTTGAATCAAAGCGTTTGATCCTCCGAAAAGGACAACGCCGCTTTACGTTGATTCTGAGTACGGAATTATCACCGACCCGACTCAAAGTCCATGCCAGCTTGTCTGCAATGCAGGTCAAGAGACGTATTCGACAAGGTTGTCGATACTTCTTGGCTCAGCTACAGAAAGTGGAGGACGACATGACGGAAGACACGCCACAAGAGATCAGATCTATATTGGCGGAGTTCTCGGATGTATTCCATGACCCACCGGCTGGGCTTCCACCAGAAAGACACATGGGCCACACGATTCCGCTGCAACTGGAGGGGACTCCTCCATTCAGACCCATGTATCGCCTTAGTCCAGCAGAAAGGCGAGAGGATGAACGCCAAATCAAAGAGTACCTTGAAAAAGGGTGGATCGAGCCCAGTAGCTCGCCGTACGGTGCGCCGATCCTTTTTGTGAACAAAAAGAATGGTGGTTTACGCATGTGCGTGGATTACCGGGCGTTGAACAAGCTGACGGTGAAAAATCGATTCCCCTTACCGCGGATTGAGGACCTTTTTGACCAACTCCAAGGCGCAAAAGTATTTTCGTCCTTGGATTTGTCTCAAGGGTACCATCAAATCCGCATCACGGAAGAGGATGTGCCCAAAACCGCGTTTCGAACGCACATGGGACACTATCAGTTCCGAGTGTTATGCTTCGGGCTTACAAATGCCCGGGCAACCTTCCAAGGAGAAATGAACCGAACGTTCGCCAAGAAACTCGGACAGTTTGTCTTGGTTTACCTGGATGACAACCTGGTTTTCTCCAAATCAATGGAAGAGCACATAGAACATCTACGCGAAGTTCTCGTAATCCTTCGGGAACAAAAGTTCTATGCAAAAGTGAGCAAGTGCAAGTTTGCACAAGATGAGCTCGAATACCTTGGACACATCGTCGGCAAGGACGGCATCCGTGTCGACCCACAAAAGGTCCAAGCCGTTGTGGACTGGCCACGCCCCGAAAATGTTGGGCAGATTCGGTCTTTCCTCGGCCTTGCAAACTACTTTCGACGGTTTATGCAAGGGTATTCGACCATGGTAGCACCGCTAACCAGGCTTACGCGGAAAGACGTGCGTTGGGAATGGACATCTGATTGCGAGAACGCTTTTCTCATGGTCAAAGAGCTTCTCTCCACGGCGCCCGTCCTAGCTCTTCCGGATCCATCGCAACCGTGGGAGGTTCGATGTGATGCGTCGGCAGTAGGACTTGGAGCCGTCCTCATGCAGAACGGTCACCCAGTTGCGTATAAGAGCCGGAAGCTCATCCCCCCGGAAACGCGGTACACGACTGGGGATCAAGAGCTCCTTGCGGTAGTACACGCTTTCAGAATGTGGCGTTGCTACCTCGAGGATGCTGAAGGGGGTGTGACGGTCTTGACCGACCATAATCCATTGGTGTTTGTCCAAACACAACCGAACCTGTCAAGATGACAGGCGCGTTGGAGCGAATACCTGAGTCGATTCTCGTTCACATGGGAATATCGGCCAGGACGCATCAATGTGGCCGATCCACTAAGCCGACAGCCTATGGAAATAAAAGCAACCACCGAGGTCAGTGGGTGTTTTATGGCCATTGCAACAGCAACCGTACAACCACCAGATCCCCCTACACCTCTGCGGCAACCACCACGAGAGATTATCCATTACCACGGTTTTGTAAACAGGATCCGGATGGGATACTGTGTGGATTCTTGGTCTCAAGACTCTCGAAATCTGGACAAGTACGGCTTGGTGGAGGCCGCAGGAATCTTCTGGCACGGAGAACAAGTTGTTGTGCCAAACTCGGGAGACCTTCGAGCAAAGGTTATCTCCCAGATCCACGACCCGCCGGTCGCATGTCACGTGGGACCCCGAAAGACCGGACAGGCACTCTCGGACCACTATTGGTGGCCAGGGTGGAGTGTCGATGTCCGTAAGTATTGCATGACATGCGACCCATGTCTTCAGAATAAGGCTAGTAACAAGAAGCCTGCTGGACTCCTCCAGCAGCTTCCCATTCCTGGGACTCCATGGGAATGCGTCAGCATGGACTTCATGACTGGTCTTCCGGACACGGCTAGTGGCCACGATGCAATACTAGTGGTTGTGGATCTTTTGACGAAGATGACACACTTCATTCCTACAACCACTGACGTCAACGCAGAGGAGACCGCTCGTCTCTTCTTGGAGGGTGTCATAAAGTACCACGGCTTGCCGTTGCGCATTATCTCCGATCGAGATCAAAAATTTGCTAGTAAGTTCTGGCAAAAGATGCACGAGTACTTTGGCAGTGAGTCGCAAATGTCGACAGCATTTCACCCTCAAACTGACAGACAAACAGAGCGCATGAATCGCACTCTGGAGCAGATGCTCCGCATGTACGTGGACCCTGCCATGCATGATTGGGACGAATTCCTAGCACCGGTAGAGTTTGCGGTGAACAACTCGGTGAACAAGTCCACACAGTTCACACTGTTCGTGTTGAACAGTGGTCGGCATCCAGTGGTACCCTCTTCATTGGTGAAGAGTGGGAGTACAGGAGGACAGGTTCCTTCCGCTCAAGCCTTTGCCGAGCGCATCGACTCCTTGTTACAGGAGGCGAAGGGTCATCTTCAAGCAGCTCGGCAGGGACAAAAGGCATATGCCGACAAAGGTCGCCGGGAGGTCTCGTTTGACATCGGTGACAAAGTGCTGCTTAGCACTAAAAACCTTCGGCTGAAGTCGCCAGGGGCAAGGAAACTTGTACCGAAGTGGATTGGGCCGTTTCCCATTGTGGCACGCATCCGGCCAGTGGCATACCGATTGCTACTTCCGCCGAGTATGAAGATACATGACGTGTTTCATGTGAGCCTGCTGGCTCCATACACGGCAGAAGGAACCGTTCAGCCACCGCCAGCAGTCCTGGCTACCGACGGCCAATACGAGGTCCTTCGCCTACTCCAGCACCGAGAGCATACTCTTCAGTCGCGCGTTATCAGGGAGTACCTCGTTCATTGGGCCGGTTGTGGACCTGAACATAATTCATGGGAGCCTGAATCTCGGTTGCCCACAGGGGTGGTCAACGAGTACTGGAGCGAGCTTGCAGCTCGCACAGATCGACGTGTGGTAGGAGGTACCACCTGAACGCGGAAAAGTGAACAACATTCCCACAGGGCAGCATTCATGGACAGCGACCATAGGAGGTTGGGGACGCCCAACATGGTTGTCGCGCGGATGCTCCAGCCTAAAGGGGGGAGGCCGCTAGCCGTGCTGACCTACAAGCTGCAGCTTAGGTCTAAGTACCATGCACGTGTTCATGTTTAGCTGGTGATTGAAATTATTAATTTTCTTTCACAGTGTTGATGACTCAATGACTGACAATCCTACTTGTTGTTCATGAACCGGGACGGTTCATAATAAGCGGGGAGGAATGTAGCGGGAGGGCCGATTCGGCCTTCCCACCTCACTGAAGCGAGGGGTGGTCGCGCACCACCCCTCGCGTCAGCGAGGGCTGGCCGGCGGCCAGCACTTTGCTGGCCGCCGGCCAGCTCGCTGCCGGCCGGCTGGACGGCCGGCGGCCGGCCAAGTGACCGGCCGGCCACCGGCCGGCCAGCCACCAGCCGCCGATCGCGGCCTCAGCCCGATCGGCGGCTGAGAGGGCACGAGGGCCTCGAGGGCGAGGCCTCGTGGCCTCGTGCCCTCGCCCCCCTCGCCCTCCTTGCAAAAACAAGAAAGCGAGGACGAGGGATAGGGGGAGCGAGGGTGAGGTCAAAATTGCTGGCGTGAAATCGCCAGCGTGCCTCGCACGCGATGATTTCGCGCCAGAACGACAAAAACGTAAGTCGAAGTTCATTTGCGACGAACTTCGGCATAAAACAAACAAAATAACTTGTGCGAACACACGAGTTCGAGGTAAAAACCCCCGGTTTGGGTCCCAAAACCAGGGGTTTGGTTAAAAACGGAAATGGGCCTCCGGAGACTCGAAATATTCGAGTCTCCCTGCTCTGGGTCGTTGATGATGATTGTCCCTCACTCTTGCGAAGGGGGTAAACCCCTGACGCGGACTGAGAACGCCATTCTGCGAACTCTGACGACGACTTCAGGGCAGGAGCTGGAGACTCGACCCGTTACACTGCAATTAGGGTGCGTATAACTGATAGTCCCTGATTGTCTAATTGTCATGAATGAAAAGATTCTTATGAGTATTCAGTATAAAAAAATCAGAACAAGGGGGTTTGACGTTCAAATAGCTGAGGTCAATCGGAGGTGCCTAGTGGGTCTTGCTGTTGGCGTACCCGGTATGTGAACGGAGTAGACGACAAACTAGGAGAGGTGCTACTGCGCCCTGGCTGGTCATGTGTGTGTGTGTGTGTGTGTGTGTGTGTGCGTGTGTGTGTGTGTGTGTGTGTGTGTGTGTGT
>SZWC01002055.1:0-39405 GCA_023375785.1 Penium margaritaceum | reverse complement strand
GCTGCTGCTGCCGCTGCCGCAAGCTGCTGCTGCTGCTGCCGCGAGCTGCTGCTGCTACGTGCTGCTGCGAGCTGCTGCTGCCGCCTGCTGCTGCTGGCGGTGCCAGTCACTGCACCTGGGTGACGTTCGCCGCTTGCGTCGTCGCCCGCAGACGTCAGACGCTGCCTGCCGCTCACCTCCTTGCGTCACGCGTGGGGGCCAGTGCTGCCGAAAAAAATTCGGCAGCATTTCCCCTGGCCCAGTGGCCGTGGGAAAAAATCTGACGCCGCCACCAGGCGGTTCAATGCTGCCGGAAAAAATCCGGCAGCATTTCCCCTGCACTGGCGCGTATGGGGGTCCGCCGGCGTTGTCTGGCACCTGTTCGTCAGTCTTCTGCTGCTGCTGCTACGCTCTGGCTCTGATACCAAAATGGAATAGCCTAGGCAGCAGGTTGGGGCAGCAGCGTTGTTGATGCAGCGTGCGGGCTTCCACGCTCGTTGCTTAAGTCAGCTGCCCCCTCAGTCTACTGGTCTAGAGTCTTAGTCTAGAAGCTCTGGGTTTGTTACTCAGAAATGCGCGCGCCAGTGTTAGCGCCAGAAAGCAGCTGAAAACTGTAAGTGACTGATTAGGAATGAAGAATGAACAACAATGGGAGACCCCTCCAAGTTCTAGGCCCCCCCCAGCTCTGTAGAGCTTGTTACTCAGTTCAACAGCCAATCAGAAAATAGCTCAGTTCAGGCTGGCAGGTTTTCTCGGTGAGGCCTGCCAGGCAGCCGACAGCCCAAAACCCGNAACGCAGCCGTGCGGTCAGAATCTGCTAGAAAAACAGTAGCGAGGAGTTATGGCAGCCTAAACCCAGATAGTGCCCACAACGGTTTATGCTGCCAAACAGGGCCATGCAACATGCAACTGGGACCCTAGGCAGTGCATGACGACGCAGACGCAATGGGACGTGCTGGACGCATGCAAGCAGCAAATGCGGTGTCAATGACCGCCGGCAGCACGACCGCCGAGGAGGCCTGCCGATGGAGCTGAGCGCGTCGCCTGAGAGAGGAGGCTCTGGCGAACTACGAGAAGACCTTAGCGTGCGTCGGCTCCACCGGACGACACTCCATCAGCGTCGCGTCTCGCCGTCAGTCATCTGCACGCCGATGTACACAAGCCGGGAGGACACAACAGAGCACAATGAGAGATGCGAAAAAACCAACACTCCCCCATGACTCACAGGCGTAGTGTACATGGGCGGACAGGGACACGGTCAACATCCAGACTCCCCCAGGGCATGCAGAGACCCAGGCAGAGATAAAGAGAGAGCCACTCACGGACGTACGCCGACCGAACTCACAGCCTTCTTAAACGAGTCGCGCTTCAGTGCCTTGGTCAAGAAGTCAGCCAACTGCCGTGCTGTCTCAACCCATACGATACTGATGCTGCCGTCATGCAACAATGACCGCACATAGTGATACTCAACGTTGATGTGCTTTGTGCATGTGTGATGCACGCCGTAATTGTGGGCGATGGCCATGGCACTCTCATTGTCACAATGCAACGTGATGGATGGGACGGACTGACGCAACTCGGACAACAGACGACGCAACCACACTCTCTCACATGCGCCTGACCCAAGAGCTATGTACTCAGCCTCAGCAGTGCTGCGTGCAATGCACCCCTGCTTGCCACTACGCCAAGACACAGCCGTGCCGCCAATCAGAAAGATCCAGCCTGTGCGACTCTTACCGTCAGGACTGCCGGCCCAGTCGCTGTCGGTGTAGCCCACTACGACAACAGACGGTTGACGGCGGTACATGAGACCTCGCCGAGGAGTCGAGATGACATAGCGCAGTACTCGGATCGTGGCCTCGTGGTGGAGGTGACGCGGCTCCTGAGAAAACTGGGCCAAGAGGTTGACGGCGAACGCGATGTCTGGACGCGTCGTCGTCGCCAGGAACATCAGTGACCCGATGACTCGCAGGTACGTGGTCACGTCAACTGGCTCCCCCACAACTGCTGGGNACCGCCGGCAGCACGACCGCCGAGGAGGCCTGCCGATGGAGCTGAGCGCGTCGCCTGAGAGAGGAGGCTCTGGCGAACTGCGAGAAGACCTCAGCGTGCGTCGGCTCCACCGGACGACACTCCATCAGCGTCGCGTCTCGCCGTCAGTCATCTGCACGCCGATGTACACAAGCCGGGAGGACACAACAGAGCACAATGAGAGACATGCAAAAACCAACACCCTATGACCAAAAAAATGTTTTTGCCCGTCATGAAATAGGCGATTAAATTGTTTTTTCCTTAAAATGCCGATTTCATAGGCGTTTTGAGGTTGAAAACTCAAAATTTTAAGTTAAAATTTTTAGGTCAACATTTTGTTGGCCCCAGGCACAGGATTTCCAGATTTGGCTTTTGCAAGGAGTAAATCACCTCTCATGACCAGATCCATGTAACTCTGTGTGCTGAGTTTTTATGTCATGTGTTTAAGTAGGGGGTGTTCCTAAAAAATTTTAAAACAGTTTTAAATAAAAGTAGTTTAGATAGGTCTTGGCAGCTGAGATTAATGCAGATGAAATAGACTTTTTTTAGCGACCGCTTTAAACGATTGCCGTCTTCTGGGTCATAGAAAATACCCTTGCGCAAGTTTTAGGGAGTCGTGTAAATCATGGATGTAACAGCCCCTCTGCCTTTAGAGGCGACGTCCCGAAGCTCTAGTGGACATAGCTCGGTGGCGGCAAAAGTAAACATCGATAAGATGATCGACGTCTCGGAGGTTGTCATAGGGCTCCCAGGTGTTGTGCGCGTCGTCGTAGATGTGCCACTTGAATTGACATTTGTACAAATTTCCACGGCGTCGATGTCGGAGGATATCTTGGATCACACACTCTGTATCCTCGTCTACTTGTACACGAGGTGGAGGTGTGACATGTATGCCGTGGAAGTCTCTACTCGGGTCCCAATAGTGCTTGAGCTTGCTGATGTGGAAGGCACGATGAATCGCCATGTTGTTGGGTAGGTGAAGTCGAGCGAAAATTAAGGTTTGCATTCGCTCGATCTCAAACGGTCCCAACCATCTGGGTTGAGCTTTGTGGAGTCATGTCCTTGGAGTTTGATATTTGCCGAGATGATGAGGAC
Organism: Penium margaritaceum; assembly: GCA_023375785.1. Classification (NCBI taxonomy): domain Eukaryota; kingdom Viridiplantae; phylum Streptophyta; class Zygnematophyceae; order Desmidiales; family Peniaceae; genus Penium; species Penium margaritaceum. The sequence continues at coordinate 36,300 of SZWC01002055.1, read as the reverse complement.
ACGATCGCAAGTGTTGAACACGCCATCGCTGTGATGCCGGTCGGCTGTCCACTTCATAGTTTCTTGTGTCTTTGTGAGGGTCTGCCGTGTTCCCTCCCGGATGCTTACTAAGTCTCGACGGTGAATGTCAACGGCGGGGATGTTGCTTTGACATTGCAATCTAGCCGGTGTGGCAGGGAGTTTGCCGAATACCACATTGAAAGGTATTTTCGAAATTACGGTGAACGTGGCGGATTTTTATGTGAGTTCGGTAGTCGATAGTTTTTCTGCCCAATCAGTGCCTTGTGGTCCACATAATTTTTGGAGAAGTTGTTCGAGCGTCCGATTGATCCGCTCGGTTTTCCAGTCGGTCTCAGGATGGAACACCGTTGGTAGCTGGACCCGACTACTTTAATGCGTCATCAGTTATCGCAAAAAACGGTTGGTGAAGCAGTCGTCTAGAAGCGATATTCGCTGATTATGGTACGTGGAACTCGGTGCAGCCGTACGATTTGATTTAGAAATAGCCACACTCTTCCTTCTGCGGTGGTGGTGGTCATAATCGAGATGAAGCGTGACATTTTAGAAAATCTATCCACCATGACAGGGATTGTGTCAGATCCCTCGGGGGTGGCCGGTTGTCCTGTCACAAAATCCATGCCGATGTTGGTCCACGGTTCTGTCGGAACGACTAAGGGTTGAAGTAGACCCGTTGGTTGTGTGTGAAAAGGTTCTTGTTTTTGACAGGTGTTGCACGACTTACAAAAGGCTGCTACGTCGGTCTACATTTTGTCACACCAGTAGTATTTTGCAAGTTCTTTAATGTCTTTTCCTTACCAAAGTGTCCACCTGGACCGGCGTTGTTGCATTCCTCCAATAGCATCTGTAGTAATTTCTTGTTTGGAGGTACGACTTGATGAGTGAATTTCCGTTGGCAGTAGGGGTCGTCGAACCAGAGCTAGGTTTTGTCATACCCTTCAACCTCCTCGTAACCATTCGCAAACAACCTCGCAAGGTACGGGTACGAGAAATGTGCTGATCTTAGTCATTACATCTGATCGCCGACTTAGAGCATCCGCCGGATTTTGTTTTCCAGGTAGGTACTCAATGTCATAGTCAAAGTTGGACTCGATGAACTTCATCCATCGATTTTGTCGACGGCTTCGATTTGGTAGGATCTTGAGATATTTCAGGGTGTGATGGTCGGTGCAAACGATGCATCGCCGACATTCCAAGTAGCACTGCCATGTCTTGAAGTTTGCTTGACTACGGGCATCTCCTTCTCATGCACTGCCTAGTTCAGTTCCGTTCGTCGTAGTTTTCTTGACATGCATGCGACCGCTTGTTCTCCACCTACATTGTCTTAGAGGAAAACGGCTCCGATGACTCGATCAGACGCATCCGTGGCCATGATGTGGTCCTTCGTTGGATCCGCCAATCGTTGGACGGGCATTGAGATTAGAGTGTTTCTCAAAGACGTAAACGCTTCTTGTTTTCTGTCCCCTCCAATTCCACTGGGTGGTTGCTCGGGTGAGATCGGAGAGAGGCGCTGGCATCCGGGCATAATCCTTTATGAATCGATGGTAGTAGTTGCAGAAGCCCCAGAACACCTTGACGTCCCACAATTCGTGGACGTCAGCCAATGAGTGACTGCCTCCACTTTTTTAGATCCATGGTTATTCATTTGCCGCCGATGATGTGATCCAAAAATTCGACCTAACGGTGACCGAAGTTGTACTTCAAGAGTTTTCTGAAAGTTTTCTCTTTGTAAAACTTTGATAACTTTTCGTAGATGTCCATTTTTCTCCCTCGGGGTGCGCCTGTACACCAGTATATCATCGATATACAAGACAAAAAAGTTGTCAAGGTATGGGTGTAAAATATTGTTCATTACTGCCATAGATATTGTGGGGGCATTTGTGAGTCCAAACGGGATGACCGTGAATTCGAAGTGCCCGTATCTGGTGGAAAATGTTGTTTTCTTGATGTCCTTATCAGACACACGAATTCGATGATAGTCGCTACGTAGGTGGATTTTGCTGAAAATTTGGACCCGAAGGAGTTGGTAAAAAAATTTATCTGCTTGCAGGAGGGGGCATTGGTTCTTGATGGTGATGTTCAACGCTCGGTAGTCCACCCATCCATATCTCTCTTGTCTTCCTTTTCACGAAAATCACATGTGTTGCGTAGGGTGAAGTGGAGGGTCGGATGAACCCCTGTCCAAGCATCTCATCCAGGTGCTTCTTGATTTTGGTCATCTCGTGATCACTCATCCGATAGGTCCCATTCACTGCCGGTTTGCTGCCCGGCTTTAGGTCTATTTGATGGTCGATGTTGGGTTGTAGTGGTAATTCTCAGGTTGGTTTGTCGGGAAAAACCACTTCAAACTCCTCGATGAGCTTCGTAAATGCTTTTGGTACTGTTGTATACTTCTCAGGTGATGATGTTTTCATTGTCGCTTTGGCAGGTACGATTTCATCCGCTTGCCTTGCTTCCACGTGGACCAGCCACGCTTGGGCTCTTCTTTTAAGGTATCGTTTGACCACGTCTAGAGATACCGGTCAACATTTTGTGGCTTTCGCAACTTCCTCTGCATCTTCCACCTTTGCTGCTTCCTGTAACCGTCACTGCGTTGTGGGTTGCTAGACTAGAGGCAGGTGTCGTTTTTTGCCATTAATGTTGAGGTATACTACTGCGCTGCTCTAGTCAACATGCGAATAATGCCGGTATAGGAAATCATGCTTGAGGATGATTTTGTGATCACTCATTGGGCAAGTACTCCATATGGTTACGTCGTGAAGCTCTTTGATTTGCAACTGGAGTGATTTGTGAAGTTGACAGATGTGTAGTCGTCCGTCGATAGTTTTCCTCTGAACACTCCTGGTTTGGTCTGCAAATCCAGCTTTCAAACCATGTCGTTGCGAATGAAATTGTGCGAAGCTCCTTCGTCAAGTACTGGTGGTACTGTTTTGCAACTTTTATAACCCCTTAGTTACACTAGTAGTACTATCGCTTGTTGGTCATTTTTGTATCCCTCGTCAAAATTTGCGATCTCTAGAACCCTTGTCTGCGGCGATGTGAGCCACACAGATAAGCGATCGGTTGGCAAAGATTTTCCTGACCGGAGAGTAGCCTTGCCGTCTACTCCTGTCCTCTGTTGTTTACCGATTTTTACCTTTTTCTACGACTTCCCCCCTTTTTGGCTTGCTGTTGTCACTTTCGGTAGTCATACGAGAAATAAGTCGGTTTTTCACAAGTCTAGCAGAGTCATTGATTGCGCTGACCGACGACATCAATTTCTATCATAGACAAGGTTTTCACCGAATATGACTTCTCTCTTCCATGATAAGGATTGTGGGCTTTGAATCGCCGTTGAATTCCTACATTTGAGTGTTGTAGTCGTCGATGCGGTTGGTTGTTGCGATCATTCACAGAAGGACTTCTTGGACGCCGAATTTGGTGATTGCTCGCCTAATGTCTCACTTGAGGCTGACACACAGTTTCTCACTTGTTGTTGTAGTAGAAACACAGTTTGGCGGGGCGTGGTCGCATCCAGTGATAACATCGTGGAAACGCCCTGTGTACTCTGCCATGCTGGTTTGCTGATGCAGACGTTGGAGTCAATATCATGCGTCAATCTTCTCATTCAGCTTATCAATGCAAGCAATGATAGCGCACAAGAAGTCGATCCACGTTTACGGTGGCATGAGAGAGTCGTGCCACGTCGGATTTACTGGCTCGAGAGGTAGTACGCCTGTAGTCGACGAAGTGAGAGTGGTTGTGTGAGCCGTTGATTCAACTCTGCAGGCCGCCTGCTGTTGCTGGATGGCCGTTAGATCTGACCATGAACTCAAAGCCGTACCACACAAAAGCGAGGCCGGGAGTTCAATTTCTATTTTTGTTGTTGTTGACCCCAGCAGCGGTGAAATACACCTCCAAACTCGTATGCCACAACTTGACCACTGGTCCCTGGGAGTTTGCGGGATGGAACGGCTCAGGAATTACGGGTCGAATCTCGGGTTCACTCAAGAGTTGAAAGTTTCTCTCGGTGAGAACTGCTTCGCGCGCACAAGAATCTCAAAGCTCCTCCATTGCCGCGTTGAGATGTTGGTGCAGATTGTTGTTGAGGCTCTCGAATCGCGACAATCTCTGGTACATGTCTTTCTTGATTCGCCCTTGTCGGCCGGTGTCTACCTTGGTGCCAGGTGTCAACCTAACGGGTTGTGGTGGTGGTGAAGGGTTAACCGAGCCCGAGGGGTCTGTCACCGAATTGGCCGTCGGGTTCATCGGTGCTGCACCATTCACCAGGAAAGTTGCTACTACCACCTGGTTTGCCTGGAGAGTGTCATCGTTTGCGTGCTGTTGATCCGTGATCTCCGGAGTACTCACCAGGAAATTCTAATTGTCACTGGGTGTGCTAGCTCCATTCACTGTTGTCCTCCCGAGGTCTGCGACCTTCTGAATGGTGGAGATACACTGAGGACTTGTACGAGGTTGTCACCAGGTAGTTAATGCGTCGTTTGCTCCTCCAGCACCATTGCGGTCTGATACCAAGTGATGCGCGGAGCGAAACATAGGTAGTTTACAGGGATGAGGTACAGTAGAGAAGACGATTTGGAATTTGGGACAATTGGATGATTTACATTAAGCAGTAAGTGTATTTTTATGACAAGCGAGCCGAGTGATGTGCGCGAGGTCGCATCATGAGTGCAAGAGAAGCTCCACCGAGAAGTCGGGTGGCTTCGAGAATATTCCGATGTTTCATTACCTAAGTCAAGCGTCATCAAGAAGTCGAAAATATTCCAACACTTCATTACGTAAGTCAAGCGTCATCAAGAAGTCAAGACTATTCTGACGCTTCATTACGTAAATCAAGCGTCATCAAAAAGTTGACCAAACAATATTGAAACATCAATATGGTTCGCGATACTTCTGTTGACCAATCTGGAAGGTGGTCAAAGTTGTTGGAAATGTCTTGAAGAGAACACCGGAGGTCGGGGGAGTTGGCCAAAATTTTCTCGGCCAAACGACGTAAAAATCTGGAACTTGCCACGCTGTGGGCCATGAATTTAATGACAAAATATCCACGCTTGAGTTTTAGGGACTCGTGTACGTCAAGGATGTAACGTAAGTGTACTTCAGTGATGCATTGAGTGATTCAAGCACATATATACAATGCATAGAATAAGAATGAGCCATATGTTGGATCCTTGAAATTCAAGCCAAGCGACGCGTGCGAGGCAGTACCGTGAGTGGCTGCTTCAGGAAGATCCGCCAAAAAGTCAGGGGCTTCGAGTCCAACGGGTCGTGTCTCCAGCTCCTGCACTAAGGTCATTGTCGGAGCTCGCAGAATGGCATCCAGAGCAGGTTGGAAGGGTTTTCTCCTCTGTTTCACTCTTGGGGGCAATCATTATCAACGACCCATGGATCGAGATTCGAGATTGAGTCCTTGGTGGCTCATTTTTGTTTTTACCACGTCCTCTCATTTTGGGTCCCAAACTAGGAGGGTATCAGTTTGAATTCGTGAGTTTGCATGAGTTTCCCATATTGAAAGCTTAAAGTTCATACTAAGTGAGCTCAAGTTTTATTTTCACACGATGGCATAAAATAGTCATGTGCGAGGCACGTCCGACGATTTTATGCCGGCGCTTTTCTATTCCTCTCGTGCCTCACTCCCTTGCTCTTTATCTGTCATCTCGCTCACTCAAGGAGTAGGGGAGGAGAGGACGAGGACGAGGGCTCGAGGCCACAGACCTCGAGGCCTCATGGCTTCCTAAGCCGCCGCTTGAGCCAACAGCTCGATCGGGGGCTGGTGGCTTACCGGAAGGTGGCCGGCCAGTCACTTGACCGGTCGCAGGCCATCCAGCCGGCCGGCCACCAGCCGACCGGTATCCAGTGGGTGGCTGGCCACCGCCCAACCCCCGTAATAGTGAGGGGGGATGATTGCGAGCCATCCCCTTGCTATTTCGAGGTGGGAGGACTGATGCGGCCCTCCCACTACATTCATCCCCAGTTATTATGATCCATCCCGGTTCATGACCAACAAGTGAGATTGCTGGATGAGGAGTCATCAACATTGTGAAAGAAAAACAATAATTTCAATCACAAGATAAACATGAACACGTGCATAGTACTTGGACCTAAACTATAGCTTGTCGGTCAAAATGGCTATTGGCCTGCCCATTGCAGGCTCGAGGGTTCACGCAACAACCATGTTGGACGTCCCCAACATCCTATGGTTGTTATTCATGTATTTTGCGCAGCACACATGTTGTTAACTATTTTCTTATTTCGGTGGTGTCTCCTGCTACGTGTCAATCTGGGCAAGCTGCCAGCTTGCTCCAATACTCGTTGACCACCCCTTTGGGAAACCGAGGTTCGGGCTCTCATGAGTTATGTTCAGATCCACAACCGGCCCAATGAACGAGGTATTCCTGACAATCCACGACCGAAGTGTACACTCTCAGTGCTGGAGTAGGTGAAGAACCTCGTATTGAATGTGTTGGTACTAGTGGATGTGAAGGCAACCTCAAGGATGCCTAACTCTCATTGATTCATGCTACCAATGTCTGGGGCAACCAATGGAAACCTTTGGTGAAGAGTGTGGAGCACAAGGATCACGGATGCAAGTGGGCAGAACACGTCGCATTCAGGAGAAATGAATCAAAACACATTTTTGTTAGTTAGCACAGTGAGATTATATCAGATTCTTATACCATGTTTTCTAAGCTTTCCCACGCATCCAAGCACGTCCAAATCAGAGCAGCAGAGCTCCTTCTATAGCCGTCAAAGTAATCCTTGGTGGAGCCGTCCACCTTGCCTTGCACCCTAGGGAACGAGAGGCGCTTCGATGATGACCCGTCGGAGCACCTTTCCTCACCCAAAATTCAAGGAGAAGTTAACCCTGGTCAAGGAGGTCCCTTTGGTCACTTCATTAATGGCCCTGGTGTATTTGGAGCTCATTGGACACGAACTCGGATCACTGGCGGTGGATTGTCCCGCCACCCATGGGGGGTACCAGATTCTACCCTCCCAACACCCGAACTTTGGGCTAGGCTAACTTTATGAATACTCCCTCAAATTGAGGGATTCAAAGCTTGATCTTATATGAAAAATCCAAGGAACCAAATAGAAATTCAAATGAGGTGTTTGTCCACTCATCAGTGGTTGAACCAGGGAGTACGATCAACATCACTCATGGCAAGGGACACACCATGTCAACAATCTCCCCATTGCACCGCAGCCTTGATTTCATGTCCTTGGAATCTGTAATATTTCAAACCTCACAGTGTAGACCGAGCTCCATGTAGCTCACTTCATGCCTGTCTTTGGGCTTTGTCTTGGTCATGGCGTTGGCATGCATGCGCTGAGTGCCACAATGCACAATAGCCAAATCTCCCTTCGCCATCCAGTCTTGCGCGTAATAATGCCGAATCTCAATGTACTTGGTCGGCCTGTGCAGCACAGGGTTGTGGGTGAGGCTGATGGCACTCATGTTGTCCACATTGAGTACCTTCGGCTTCCTTTGTGGCACCTCAATCTCCTTTAGTAGCTGCCCCAACGACATTGCCTCCTTTGTGAATTCTGTGAGTACGATGTACTCCGCTTCGGTGTTGGATAGTACCACACAGCGATGTTGCCTGCTTGTCCATAAAAATGTTGTACCACCGAGGACAAACACGTACCCTGACAGTGGTTTTCTGTCATCCATATCACCAGCCCAGTCGGCATCGGAGTAGCCGACCAACTCGAGAAATTCATCACGTGCTCCTCCTCCAAACACGAGCCATGACTGTTTTGTCACCTTGATAAAGCGGAGGATTCGCTACGCTGCTAGAGATGGGACACGCAAAGTACGTGCAAGAGGTACTTCACCGCTACAACATGGAGGAGTGCAACCCCATCGACACACCCATGACCACCACATGTGAGCTGAGCTCAAGCATGGAGCCGATCACGGATGAGGAGAAGGAGGAGATGGCAGGTGCGCCGTACGAGTCCGTTGTGGGGAGCATCATGTACGCCATGGTGGTGATTCGGCCCGACGTGCCCTTCACGAAGGGCCAAATGAACCGCTATGTTGTTGACCCCGGGTCTGCCTTGCGTTCCCTCTTGATGGCGATGCCGAGGTAGTACTCGAGCTCGCCCATGTCGATTATTTTGAACAGACCACCCAACTGCCGCTCCAGGTTCACCAACTCCTCCATGTCCGATGACACGAGGATGACGTCATCCACATAAAGAACCACGATCTGGTGCAACCACAGCTACTTCCGCACGTAAAAAACTTTGATCTGCTTCGCAACGCTTAACGCCAAGCTCGGCCATGCAGCCATCCATTTTGAGGTACCACATGAGTGACGCGTGCTTCAGCCTGTAGAGGGCCTTGGGAAGCCGACACACCTTCCCCGATGGGGTATCCATCCCTCCTGCACCTCCATGAGGACCTCCTTGTCCAGGTCGCCGTTGAGAAATGCAGTTTTCACATCCACTTGTTGAACTTCGTAGTCGCGCGCCGTAGCAACCAGAGGATGGAGCAGTTGGAGGAGAACTTTGCCACCAGTGCAAAGGTCTCATCATAATATTCACCTTTCCGTTAGGCGTATCCTTTTCCCACCAGCCGCGCCTTGTACCGCTCCACCTTCCCCTCCTTGGTGAGCTTCTTCTTGAATTTCCACTTAGAGCCGATGATTTTTGATGAGCTGCCAAGTGCCATTCTCTTCATGGGAGGCAAGCTCAGATCATATAGCTTCGTCACACTCTGCCCCATCCTTCCACTGCAATGCCTCATTGACGGCCAAATTTCTGAATGCTCATTCAAAATCAATGATTCAAAGCTCAATATTGCACATAAAAATCAAAAGAATCCAAATCTACAGTCAGATCAGGTGTTTGACCACTTATCAGTGGTCGAACCAGGGAGTAAGATCAACGACGTTCATGGTAAGGGGCACACCATGTCAATAGACTATTGGTAGCAAGGACTGCTGGCAGTGGCTGAATGGTTCCCTCTGCCATGTATGGAGCTAGTAGGCTCAAAGAAAAAATGTATCTTCATAATCGGTGGAAGCAGCAATCGGTATGCCATTGGCTCGATGCGGACAACGATGGAAAACTGTAAAATTCACTTCGGTAGAAGTTTTCGCACCCCTGGTGACTTCAGCAGAAGGTTCTTAGTGCTAAGCATCAATTTGTTGTTGATGTCAAACTAGACCTCACGGTGAATTTTGTTGAAATTTGCATTTTTCCTTAATAAGCAACTTAAAAGTGATCCTTCGCTTTCTGTAACAAGGAGTCAATGCTCGCGTGGAAGACTTGAGCAGAAGGAACATGTCCTCATGTACTCCCACTCCGGGCCAATAAAGAGGATACCATTGGATGCCGACTATTTTTCAACACAAACATTGTGAACTGTGTGGATTTTTTCACTGAGTTATTCATCGTAAACTCTTCTGGTGTTACAAATGTTTCCTAGTCATTAATGGAAGGGTCCATGTACATGTGGAGCATCTGACCAAGAGTGAAATTCATGGACTCTATTTTTCTTTTGGTTTTGGGATGAAATGGTGTAGACATTTGCGACTTGCTGTCAAAGTACTCGTACATCTTTTTCCACAACTTACGAGCAAAATTTCTATCTTAATCGGAGATAATGTGCAATGGAAAGCCGTGGTAATTCACAATATCCTCAAAGAAGAGACGAGTGGCCTCTTCTGAGTTCACAATAGTAGTTGTTTGAATGAAGTGTGTCATTTTTTAAAGAAGATCCACAACCACTAGTGTTACATTGTGGCCATAGGCCGTGTCTGGAAGACCAATAAGAAAGTCCATGCTAACGCAGTCCCGTGGTGTCCAGTGAAAGGGAAACTGTTGGAGGATTCTAGGAGGCTTCTTGTTACTAGCCTTGTTCCGAAAACATGGGTTGCATAATATGTAATATTTTTGGACATAAACACTCCATCCTGGCCACCAATAATGGTCCGAGACTGCCTGTCCAGTCTTCCGAGATCGCACATGATCTGCGACCGATGGGTCATAGAATTGGGAGATAATCTTCACTCGAAGGTCTTTCGAGTCTAACACAATAACTTGTTCTCTATGCCTGAAGATTCCTGTGGCCTCCACCAATCTGTTCTTGTCCAAATTATGAGAGTCTTGGAATAGAGAATCCACACTGTATCCAATTCGGATCCTAATTATAAAGTAATTGCATTGGATACACTCTCAGGGTGCTTGCCGCGGGGATGGAGGGGGGTTTGTTGTTTGCGTTGTAGCTGTCACAATGGTCATACAACGCCGACCGACCTCGGTTGTTACTTTAATTTCCATAGGATTTGGGCTTAGTGGATCGGCCACTTCCCCTCCCTCTGTCTCCACGTTCGTACGGCCATTGTGCCGACTTGTGCCCGACACGATTCTGGTAGAGCATTGGCGCTGTCTGACTTCTTGAGGAACAACAAGATGTGAAGCTTTCCCTTGTGGCTGTATGTGCTCATTCCTTGGTGTATCCCCATAGTGTAAAGTTTGGCACTTTTCAAACAATGTCTCTCGTCGTGAGGCTCTCTTTTATTAGAGCAAGTTCAGTCACGACATTGTCGATCGTGTCCTTTTTCTCACCCCAACGTTTCGCGCTAAGGAGACCTCATGGGCTGGGTGGCCCTCTAGTGCATTACCTTACTCGCTTTTGTCTCTTGTGCCGACAACTGGTTGCTAGTGGTGCTAGGATCATGTTGTCCGAATTTCATGGCAGCATCCAATCTTAGTTGAATCAGAGAAGTCTCGCTCGGCCTCGGGGGTGGCGGCGGTTTCACCACATACATGACACACGAGGTGATGCTCGCTTAACCAAGCAAGCTTAAGCATCACCAAGCCACCTCCACACTTTTTAATTGACTGTCCAAGTGTGAGCTTCGTTTCCTTGAATGCATGGTGTCTCTCGCTCCCTTCTTCTCCCATGCCCTCTCTTTCACATACCTGCACTAAGTACACATAGACACATCTCTGCAAAAATGTATAACGCCAACATGGACATATCAGACGTTGGGGCCCACTTGGTGCACGTTCGTCCACCTTATAAAAAAACTATGTCTTGTGCTTGCTTCACACACCCGCAGCATGAGGGTCAAATGTGGCAAATGAAGAGGGCTCTGTGAATGTACAACTTGCTCAATAAAACCGGAAAGTGAACAATGGTTAATGCAGAAAATTTTGCCTACTATTCTGTAGACATGATTTGTGAGAAAAATTAAGTGCATACGAGTGATACAAAAGGTTGCAATGTCACAAGACATTAGACATCCGAGGTATAGAGTCCGAGATGCAACTAGGCTCACACAATGTTCACATGTCCTCTTGGGTGAGGTGGGAGGCATTTAAGGTTTGAAGATCTAAGTTGAAGCGCAAAGGGCACAAGGAAAATGTGCATTAATCTCAAATGCAAGGTAGTGAAACGATGCCATTCCTTTTTTAAGGCTTATTCGTGGAACCATGAGAAGGAATCATGGTCTCCCTAGTCAACGTGTTCAGGAACGACGCGCCTCAGAGTCATTAAGCATGCTGGTAATTGGACCACTTTGCAATGTAGGTGGCGACACAATGCAAGAAAGGAAGCCTTCGCACACTACATTGTGGAAAATTTTGCTCACCATCTCTTCAGAACAGGAGGCCTTGGTCATGCCTCAAATAATGAAATAGTGGGGCTTGGAATGGTTTCATTCTGCCTATCCGATCCCTTCATGTTGGTAGCATAGAACCACACCATACACTCGAGGGCCATTGACGTTGGTGCAGCAAACGTGATGAGGTCATTGCATGGACCTTTTATGATGCAGACGTAGAAGACATGTCGGCAGGATGCCTTGTAAACATCCACACGGTGCGTGTCGTGGCGCCCGTTGCAACACTGGTGGGTACTGCAGCGGACGACTGAACGCCAGCTTGTGCCACCTCATGCAGCACATACTCCGGAGCACCGGCAGGGTCTTTTGCATCCGAGTGTAGCCCCAGCCAATGCAGCCACTACCTGATGTTGCTTCCTCTGCCACAGACGTCGCTGCTGCTGCTGCTGCTGCTTCCACCGCCTATGTTGCTGGTGCCACGGGTCCCTGCGGTCGTGCCACTGCTGCTCCTACTGCTGCCACCGCCAGTTGCATGCTAGAACTCCCTCGTCGAACAAAACGGCAGGTCCCGGGCTGCAGCCAGTCCCAGATTCCTCCTTCCACCACCGCTCATGGCAGCCGGTCCACCGGTGGCGCGCCCACTCGCCACAAACTTTGTCAAAACAGGAGGCTGTCGGCCAACCACAGGTGCGGTGGGAACACGAGGCTAGGGGTGGGCCTGGCAGGCGTGGAGGGCGGCGGGAAGAAGTGCGAGAGGCCGCCCCACCGCAGGTCGAGGCGCACCACTTCCCACGAGTGCAGCCCAAGCATGCGCCTCAGCAGCGCTGCTTCCACCTGCTCCTCTTGCGTTTGGCAGGCCTGCATGTCGCTGCCCGCATGCAATGGCAGGCAACTCCACACATGACCGTGTGGCTATGGGGCTGGACAGGGTGTAAACGGGGCAACAGAGCATGCGTGCTGTGTGTGCATGTGTGCATATTGGGGGAACTTGGGTGGGGGAGGAGGGGGAGGGGGGTGGTTGAAGGGAAAGGGAAGGGGAGAAGGGGGAGGGATGGAGTCTGTTTTAGAGAGAGGAGGGGGAGGGTGCAAAGGGGTACGCCTGAGGCTGTACATAAAAAAAGGAGTCGCCAAAGACACAATGCCATTCACCGCCAGATAAACGATGCAATTCACCACCACATACACAATTCCACTCAGAGCCGCATACACAATGCCATTCACCACCACTGCAGGCCCACCTCATCTGGTCGGCCACTGTGTCCGTTGTCCTCCAACATCCTCTGCCACAAGCCGGCGTGCAGTGGCACAATGTTGCTGTGCGTGCACGTGTTGTGCACCAGCATGTTAAACTCTGCGCTGCATGGCTCCACAGCCACCACCACCTCCTCCGGTAGCCTGCACATGTACTCGTGTCCATGCCCATGCCCACAGAATGCATATTCATGTACACTCGCACCCACACACATGTCCATGAACGAGTCCATGCAGGTTCATCCATGTTCACCCCTCTGAAACAGTCCAGGAGAAGAGAGAAAGCAACGCACATATGTTCATCCTCATGCCTCAGTCTCCCTCTCCCTCCCTCAGACACCCTCTCCCTCTTTTCGTCTCCATCTGCCTCCATCCCTCTGTCTCCCTCCCTCCCTACATCTACCTCCCTCCCTCCCTCTGTTTCTCTCCGTCCCTCTGTCTCCCTCTGTACCTCTGTCTCCCTCCCTCACCTTCCCTTCGTTTCCCTCGTCCCTCTCCCTCTTTCCTATGTGAACAAGAATTGGTTCAGGTATTCGCTCCAACATGCATGTCTTCTTGACATGTTTGGTTGTGTTTAGAAAAACACCAATGGGTTGTGGTCGGTCACAACTGTCACACCCCCCTCAGCGTCCTAGAGTAAGAATGCCACATTTTGAAAGTGTGTACTGCCACGAGGATCTCTTGATCCACAGTCATGTACACCGTCCCCGTAGGGATGAGTTTCTGATTCTCATACGCAACTAGAGGACTACTCCATGTCCTACTATCGATGTATGACAGCGCACCTTCCACGGTTATGATGAGTCTGGAAGAGCAAAGAGGGATGCTGTGGACATAAGCTCTTTCACTCAAGGAAAAGCATTCTCATAGTCAGATGTCATTTCGAGTGCATGTCTTTTCACATGAGCTTGGTTAGCGGTGCTACCAAGACCGAATACCCTTGCATTAACTGTCAAAAGTAGTTTTCAAGGCGGAGCAAAGACTGAATCTGCCCAATATTTTGGGTATGGCCAATCCACCATGGCTTGGACATCTGTGTCGAGCCACGAACTTTCGTGGCTCGACACAGATACCATCCTTGCCAACTATATGTCCAAGGTATTTGAGTTCATCTTGTGTAAACTTGCGTTTGTTCACTTTTTTATAGAACTTTTATTCTCAAAGGATCGCGAGGACTTTGCATAGATGGTCTATGTACTCTTCTATTGATTTGGAGAAAACCAGGATGTCGCCTGAAGAAACCAAGATAAACTGACCGAGTTTCTCGGCAAATTTCTGGTTCATTTCTATTTGGACGGTTACCGGGGAATTTGTTAGCCTTGAGCACAAAACCTGGAACTGATAGTATCCCATGTACGTTCAAAATGCTGTTTTGGATAAATTATCTTCCGTGATGCAGATTTAATGGTACCTACAAGATAAATCCAAGGAAAAAAAGATGTTGCTCCTGTGGAGTTGGTCAAACGGGTCCCTCATCTGTAGTAAGGGGAATCAATTTTTTACTGTCATCTTGTTTAGCAACCGGTAGTCCATGCACATGCATAAACTACCATTTTCTTTGTTAAAAAAAGGATCGATGCATCGTACAACAAGCTACTTGGCTCAATCCATCATTTCGCAAGGTATTCTTTGATTTGGCATTTAGAATCTCGCATGTTTGTTGGACTTAGGCGATACATGGGTCTGAAATCAGGAGTCGCCCCCGGTTGCAGCAGAATTTTGTGGCCCATGTGCCGTTCTAGTGGAAGCCTGGCCGATAGGTCTTGGAATACATCCAAGAACTCTGCCATAGAAATTTGATCTCCTATGGTAAGCCTTACTTCACATCGTCTTCCAATTTCTACAGTTATGACAAGAAGTATCAATAACCTTTTTGAATACGTCTCTTGACCCACATTACAGAAGAGCTGACATGGACTTTTATTCGGGCCGGTGACAATTCCGTACTTAGAATCAATGTAAAGCGACGATATCCCTTTTGCCTGATTCAACACATATCAGAGCCTTATTTCAACAGTCGGGGATCATCTAGCACCACATCAAACGGATCAAGAAGTTTGAGTACCTTCAACGTGTCTTTCTGTGTGTACCCTTGACTGATAATCTTTGCTTTACAGGTACCGATCACGGGTACATTATGATTTTCACCGATGAAAACTATGTTGTTCAAAGGCTCTTACTTCAGGCCCACCTGTCGGGTACAACAAAGACTAACGAAGGAGTCATGTCCTCTAGTGTCGGCCAGCATGCTCACAAGAGTACCTGCTAGGTGTCCTTTGAGCCTTATCGCCATGTTACCTTTACTCTTCCAAGTGAACAAGGTCGACAATGGCAAGCCGAGTTTGTGGTAAACAAAAAATCCGTACGGTAGGCGCCACAACTCCCATGATTCACCCTCTCAAGATCACGTCTTGTTTTCATGCGTGAATTCAGCTAGTACGTTCCATTCTTGACATTGGACTGGGTTGAAATCATCGACCAAAGGTACGGGGAACATAATTGAACTCACTGCCTTTATGAGAATTTGTTTCAATCAGTGCGTCTCACAACTCTTGCACAGTGATCGGTGTTGCCACCACTAAGCACTTTCCATCATGCATCTTGTTCAAAGATGCAACCAATGTCGGTCAACAAGTGTAAAATGAGGTTCAACAGGAGGGGAGAAAATAACAAAGAAGTTTGAACTCGTCAAAGACTAAAATTGATCAACATCCTCATCTTAAAACATGAACACACTCATAATCCAGTTTTACCCCTGAGTGGTCCCCACTAAAATCACTCAAGGGTGGGGAAAACCCACAGCATGGCCCTATCATTTTCCTTGACCGGGTCCATTATCGCGGCCGCGACCCTGTCCACGGCCCTGTCCATGGCCTCATGCTGCACAATACCCACAAGGTCCTACTGTTACAGCCAACGTCATAGCCTCTTGCCCACACCAGCAAGATCAATATACTGAGCCCTAAAGTGACCAGGTTGTATGCAGATGTGATAGAGTCCGTCAGAGAAGGCTGTGTTACGATGCTCACACGCCACCTGTAGCTTGTCATTGTCGCGACTACGCTTGTGGTTTGGGGGCATTGTGCCCGTCCGTCTTCTTTACAAGAGCGTTTGTGGGCCGCTTGACCTTGACCCCGTCCTACTGTCCGCCTGACCCCCCTAATCCCTTCAGCATCTATGTACATGTCGTGAGCTTGTGGTGCACGCGCGTTCAGCCATGCATCCGAGTAGTGCTTTGGGTTTGCTGAATACACTTAACTCATGTCGTCACGCAACGCCCTCCAGCTTGTCCAAGCCTAGGCCATTGTTTTCATGGTATTCTTATCATTCAGCTTCTTGCTGACAAGATCATCAAGCAAGTACTCTAACAGCAAGCACCCCGGGTACTTGAAGGTCTGGGTCCCTTCATGCTTAGTGAAGATTTTGGCATCCACCACGAGTACAGAGAACTCGCTCAAATAGGCCTCAAGCGAGCTATCTAACTGCCTGAAGTCCGTAATCCTGTGGAAGGCACATTGTGCCTCCTCACGCTGGGTACACTTCTTGTGTATCATAGCACAAAATTTCTCCCACGGCATCAGCTGCCACTCGCAGTGTAGCTATTGTGCACCCCATTCCTTGACCACGTGTTTGAAGAGCTTGTCTTCAAGTTGCATTGTGGCAAGGTCGTCCCACTGACAAAGTAGAGCCTTGTGGACACATTGAATGTACTCTATGTGATTCAACCAATCGATCAGCATCATGTCCTTCCGGAAGATCTTCACGCTGTGGAGTAAGGACGTGTTCATGGTCAGCTCCGATGGCGTCAAGGTAGGAAAGTCCTTGCTACCACTAGCGGTGGCATCAACACTTGTGGCCTGTTGTGTTTTCTATTGTATGTGCACTTGGATCATGCTCTACATGGCCTTGCCAATATCATTGCATTGATGGGTTGCCTCATGAGCGGCCAGACGCTGCAGCTGGCGATCATGGTCAAGGTTCATGATGCTCTGCCCGGCATGGGCCAGTAGGTTGGTGAACGCGAACGTAAACTCTAATGTCGTCAGAGTATTGGCGATAGCCTTGAGGGCCTCGTACTGTCCGTGCACATTTACCCACTACAGGAGGGTACACCTCAATGAAGTCCCACCTTCTAGAGGAAGCTTTCGTCAGTGAAGATGCTTGAGTGGGCATGGGTCAATTCCATTGCAGCCACATTGTAAGAAAGGTGGTCCGTCTCCACTCCTCCGGGTGGTGGCGCTCCTGTACCATTGATGTTAATGTTTAGTCGTCCTACCACCTCGACAGCCAACTAAGCAAGCCCACGACGGTTGTCGTGAATTGCCTTTACGGTGGCATTGTTCGGCTTGTGTTTGTGAGAACTTCCTCTGTGACTGCTCTTGACGTCTTTGTTGCTATGGGTAGCCTTGCTGCTATCGGCAACTTCAGGCAATCCAACGGATGTCTTGTCCCTCTCAAGTGATCGACTCAAGTTCACCGTACGATGATGGTGATGATCGTGATCCTCGTTGCCTTTGCCATCTTTGATGTCGTGCTCTTCGTCGGAATCCACAAACTGGTGGTCCTCCTCAAGCACATCTTCAGTTTTGTGGGGGTCACCTACATGCATGTCAACGTGCTCGTTGAGCATTTTTTGCTTTCGTCCGCTTCTCGATGTCGCCGAGTTTAGTGAGGGTTTTCTTTGACGGTACGGTTTCCTTTGGTTTGGCAACCATGCTCATGGTGGTGGCCTCTAAAATTTGGAGTCGGCCGAGGGCGTGTGGTGAGACCATCACCACCTTGCCCTTGTTGTTCTTAGATGGCCCGGCACTAGCCATTCCATCGTCTGTGCAACTAGCACGTAAAGACCGTTGTGATAACCACCCCACAAATTCAGAGAGGTTTTGCCTCCCAAAGTCTCCTTTCTCTCAGGATATGTGAGGCAATTTTAAATTGTATTTCTATTTTCCTACGCCGTCTTGGTCGGCACAATGACATGGTAGAAAAATGTTATTGTCTATGCCGCCACAGTCGGTACAATCACATGGATTCTAGGTGAAACCCATGATACTTTGCAAGCTAGAAATCCTAGGAAAACAAAACAATTAAAAAAGAATAAAGACGCTACAAAAACTTGAGCATCGCTCATATTGTGAGGAGGAGGGGAGGTGGGTCAACTTTGATTGAGATTTTCCACCTTTGCACACTCCTCCGTCATTTTTCTTGTCTTATTTCTTGTCTTCCTTGGCCTCCTCTTGAGTCCTCTTGCCACATCTTTGGCTCCCTTGGAGATGGCTCCCTTGTGTCCCGCAGCGATGGGGAGGACACCAAACATCTCCCAGGCGATGCTCTCATCCCTTTTCTTATCCTCTCAGGTCCTCAGATTCTCTGCTCTAAGAGGACACTTTTTCAAATTTTTACCCATTTAAATTTTACCTTGCCTTCTTATTTTGGGTCCCAAACGAGGGGGGTATTACTTCAAACTTGTGAGTTTGTACAATTTTGCTACAAAAAAAACTCAAAGTTCATACCAAAAGAACTCGAGGTTTGTTTCTGACACGACTGCACAAAATTGTTGTGTGCGAGGCACGTCCGGCGATTTCGTACTGGTGCTTTTCTATTCATCATGCACCTTACTCCCTCTCTCTCTATCCCTCACCTCGCTCACTTGAGGAGGCGGGGAGGAGAGGGCGAGGATGAGGGCTCGAGGCCACAGGCATCGACCCTCGAAGCCTTGCGGATTCCTGGCTGCCGATCAAGCCACTAGCTTGACCGGCAGCTGGTGGCTCGCCGGCGGGTGGCTGGCTAGTCACTCACCCAGACGGACGGCCGCCAGCCGGTCGGTAACCAATGGGTAGCTGGCCACCGGCCAACCCTCGCAATAGCGAGGGGTGGCTGTGAGCCATCCCCTTGCTATCGCAAGGTGGAAGGGCTGAACCGGCCCTCCCTCTACATCGAGAATATCGAGACGCACAAAGAGATAATGCATCATCAAGAAGTTGTCCAAAAAATATTGAAACATCGATATAGTTTGCGACACTTCTGTCGAACTTTCTGGAAGGTGGTCGAAGTTGTCACAAACTTCTGGAACGGAACACCGGAGATTGGGGCAGTTCACCAAAATGCCCTTGGCTGAACGGTGATGCCTTGTGGGCCATGATAAAATTACCCTCTCACAGAGTTTAGGGACTCGTGCACGTCAAGGACGTAACCTGCCCCCCACCCCCCTTTTAGCCGCGACATCCCGGCGTGCTAGCAGACGTAGGCCGGTGACGGCAAAAGTACTTGATCATATGATAGACGTCTCGGCGGTTGTCGTAGGGCTCCTAGCTACAGTGCGTGGTGTTGTAGCCATGCCACTTGACCAGATTTTTGGTCAATTTCCCCGGTGTTGATGTCCGAGGATATCTTCAATTACGAACTCTGCATCCCCGTCCACTTGCACAAGAGGTGGAGGTACGATGTAAAAAATTGGTGCGGGAAGCTTGGCCCACTTGGCCGAAACCGCAGTAATTGAGGGTCTCTGACCCTCAATCCATCCCGTCCAACTGCCCACAGGCCAAGGACCCGTTCAAGCCATGAGGAGAGGCCGGCCCGCGCTACACTCCTCCCACCTAGGAGTGGATCCGCCTTCAGCGTCCACAGAGGGACTCGAATCCTGGCACTCTGATACCAATGCAACGAATTGGTACGGGAAGCTTGGCCCACTGGGCCAAAACCGCGGTGATTGAGGGCCTCCAACCCTCAATCCATCCCGTCCAACTGCCTACAGGGGAGGGACCCGTTCAAGCCATGAGGAGAGGCCGGCCCGCGCTACACTAATGTAGTGGATTGGACGGAATCCTTGGCCGACTAGGCCAAAACCGCGGTGCTTGAGGGTCTCCGACCCTCAAGCCATCCCGTCCAACCGCCCACAGTCCTAGGTGACCCAGCTCGAGCCACGTGGCTCCTGCAACCGGTCAGGATGGCACTGCCATGCTACACTCCCCCCGACTAGGAGTGAGAGTTGCCTCGGCATCTCCGGTAATCCTAACGTGGGATTCGAGTCCTGGAGCTCTGATACCTATGTAGCGAATTGGTACGGGAAGCTTGGCCCAGTGGGCTAAAACCGTGGTGATTGAGGGTCTCCGACCCTCAATCCATGTCGTCCAACCGCCTACAGGCCAGGGACCCGTTTAAGCCATGAGGAGAGGCCGGCCCACGCTACGTACGACGTCTCTGTCAGGAAATTGTGTGGGGTCCCGGTAGTGCTTGAGATTGTAGATGTGGAAGACAGGATGAATCACCATGCTTTCAGGCAGGCGAAGTCGAGCGATGACAGGGATTTGCATTCGCTCGATCTCAAACGGTCCAAACCATCAGGGTTTGAGCTTTGCAAAGTCATGTGCTTGAAGTTTGATGTTTGTTGAACTGAGGAGGACGCAATCGCCAGTACGAAACATGATATTGTTGTGATGTCGGTCGGCCGCTCGCTTCATAGTTGCTTGTGTCTTTGAGAGAGTCTACCATGTTTCTTCCTTCATGCTTGCGAAGTCCGTGCGATGGATGTCGACGGCGATGATATTGCTCTGACTATGTAATCTAGACGGTGTTGTGAGATGTTTTTTCGTACAAAAATTTGCAAAGAATTTTACCTGTTTCGGTGGAAGTGGCAAAGTTGTATGCGAGTTTTGGCGGTTGGTAGTTTAGTCACCCGATCGTTATCCTGGAGGTCGAATAGGAGTTGTTTGAGCATCTGATTGGTCCGCTCGATTTTCCCGTCGGTCTGAGGATGGAACGCCGGAGATATTCTGGATCCGATTGCTGTAACATGTCATCTATTCACGCCAAAATTGGTGAAGCGGCCGTCTCCATTGCTGCTGATGGTACATGACACAGGGGGCAATCACACAATATGGTTTAGAAACAGTCGTGCCGTTCCCTTTGCGGTGACAGTGGTCGTTGTTAGAATGAAGTGTAAAGTTTTGTAAAATCTCTCCACCATGACGAGGATGGTGTAATACCCTTCGGGAGTCATAGAACGTCCTGTCACAAAGTCCATGCTCATGTCCGTCCATGGTTCATTCAGAACTGGTAGTGGTTGGAGTAGTCCGGGTGGCCATGTGCAACGATATTTTTATTGTTGACAAGTGTTTTACAATTTTCAAAAGGCCGCCACGTCGGTCTGCATCTTGTAATGCCTTTAGTACTTTGCCAACTTCTTGAGTGTCTTGTCCTCGCCGAAGTGTCAACCATGACTGGTGTCATAGAATTCCTCTAATAGTATTCTCTGTAGCTCCTTGTTTGGTGGAACGAAGATTTTGGTTAGCGAATCGTCGTCACCAATACAGATCGTCAAACCAAATCTTGGCTTTTTTGTACCCGCCGGACTCCTTGTAATCCTTCGCGAACATACTTGTGAGATACGGGTCTTTTTCAACGAGCAAGGTACTGATCTCAGCCATAATATCTGGTCACTGAGTTTGAGCATCATCTGGATTATTTTTTCCAGGTCGGTACTCAATATCGTAGTCGAAGTTGGACTCGAGGAACTCCATCCATTGAGTTTGTTGACAGGTTCAATTTGGCTGTATTGAGATATCTAAGCACACAATGGTTGGTACGGATGATGCATCGCCGGTATTTCATGTAGCACTGTCATGTTTTGAACGTGTACATTTAACATGAATGTGAGCATTCATTTCTCCTGCACCACGTAGTTGAGTTTTGGACCGCGTATGTTTTGTGACATGTACGCAACCGGTTGTCTTCCTCCACTATTGTCTTGAAGGAGAATGGCTCCAATGGCTGGATCGGACACGTTGGTGGCCATGATGTAGTTCGGTGTTGGATCTACCAATCATAAGGCTGGTGGTGAGGTCAGGGTATTTCTTAAGGAGTTGAACGTTCTTGTTCACTACCCCCCCAACTCCACCCGGTTGTTTTCCATGTGAGATCAAAGGCACTCGCACGTAGTTCTTTACGAAAATAGAGAGGCAATGACACTCGCATGTAGTCCTTTACAAATCAACGGTAGTAGTTACAGAAGCCCAAAAACACTTGGATGTACCACACATTTGTAGGTGTTGGCCAATCAACGACCGCCTCCACCTTTTTCTGGTCCATGGTGATCCGTCTGCCACCAATGGTGTGACCTAAAAACTCGATCGAATGGTGACTGAAACCGCACTTCAAGAGTTTTATGAAAAATTTCTCTCCTTGTAAAATCTCAAGAACTTTTTAGTGATGTCCATTGTGCTACTCCGAGGTACGGCTCTACACCAAAATGTCATCGAGGTACACAGTGACAAAGTTGTCGAGGTATGGATGAAAGATGTTGTTCATTGTTACCATAAAGGGTGCAGGGGCATTTGTGGGTCCGAATGGCATGAACGTGAACTTAAAATACCCGTATCTAGTGCAAAATGTTCTCTTCTTGACGTCCTAATCAGATACACAGATCTTATGGTAGCCGCTGCATAGGTCTATTCTGCTAGAATTTTGGGCCCCGCAGAGTTAACCGAAAAGGTTCATCTGGTTGCCGGAGGGGGTAGCAGTTCTTGATGTTGATTTCGTTCAATGCTCGGTATTCCACACACATCTGCATCTCTCCAGTTTTTTCTTATTCAAAACGTACAGGTGTCACATAGGGTGACGTGGAATATCTAATAAATCCCTCATGGAGCACCTCATCCAGTTGCTTCTTGAGTTCGTTGAGCTTTTCATCGCTTATCTGAGAGGTCCTTTTACCATCGTCTACTGTTTGGCTTCAGGTCTATCTGATGGTCGATGTTCTGCTCCAGAGGTAGCTCTTGGGACAGTTTGTTGGAAGGAATCCCTCCAAACTCCTCGATGAGTGTCACGATATTCTCTTGTACGGCTGCAAACTTCTCAGGTGTCCAGGCCATTATCATTGCCTCGGCAGCTGCGATTTCTCCCGCTTCCCCTGCT
The DNA here is from genome assembly GCA_023375785.1 of Penium margaritaceum. Classification (NCBI taxonomy): domain Eukaryota; kingdom Viridiplantae; phylum Streptophyta; class Zygnematophyceae; order Desmidiales; family Peniaceae; genus Penium; species Penium margaritaceum. The sequence goes on along the minus strand of SZWC01002055.1, from coordinate 13,543 downwards.
TCCATGTGGAGAAGCTACACTTGAGCTACAAAGTTATGGCACCTCTCGGCCACACCCAGAGATACCAGTTGACATTTTGTGGCTGCTCCAACTTCTTTTTTTGCTTCCACCTCTGTTACTTCCTATAACCGTTGTTGCATCGCAGGTCGCTTGATGTGAGGCAGATGTCGCCTTTGCCATTAATTCTGATGTATACTGTTCTGCTGCTCCAGTCAGCCTGTGCATTATGACGGTACATGAAATCTAACCCGAGCATGATGTTGTGGTCGCTCATTGGGCAAGTCCTTTAGACCATTACACCGTACAGATCTCCAATTTGTAGTCTAAGTGGTTTGCACAGTCGGCGGATCTACAATCGTCTGTCGAAGGTTTTCCCTTAAAATATCCCTGGTTCGGTTGACGAACCCAGCTTTCAAACCATGTCATTTCTGACGAAAGTGTGAGAAGCTCCTCTATCCAGTAGTTCTGGTACCGTTCTGCGACTCTTTGAACCCTTGGGTTGTACTCGTAGCGGTATCGCCGGTTTGCTGACCTTGTACCCCTCGTTGAACTTTGCAATCTCAGGAACCCTGGTTTATGACGATGTGAGCCACTCAGATGGACGATTGGTCGGTGCAGAATGTTTCGAACGGATAGGAGCCTCGTCGTCTATTCCTATTCTTTACCGATTTCCAAACCCACACTCTTTTTTGGTGACTTCATCCCTTTTTTCCTTGTTTTACCGCTTTCCTCATTTGCGAGAGATATCGTCCAACTTCCCACAAGTCTAGCAGAGCGGTTGATTGATTTGGTCGACAACGTCAACCTCCATCGGAGATGAGTTTCTTGCCAGTTTTGAATATCTTCCACCATAGTAAGAATTGTGGTTTTGGGGGCATTAGCTACTTGGATTCCTGCAACGGAGCATTGTAGTCAGCACTGTCGATGCAGTTGGCTGCTACGATCATTTGGAGAAGGTCGTCCTGGATACCAAAAGTGGTGATTGCTCGTTGTATATCTGGCTTGAGGCTATTGATGTGGTAGAAACACAGTTTGTCAGAGGCAAGTTCACTGTTAGTGATGAGTTTGCAAAAACACCGAGTGTTCTCTGTTACACTGTATTGCTAATGTAGACGTTGTAGTCAATACCCAGCGTCAGCCTTCTTGTTCATGTTCCCAAAGCCAGCAAGAGTAGCACGCGCAAAGTTGCTCCATGGTGACGTAAGCGAATTGTGACACGTTGGATTAATCTGCTCAAGAGGTAGTATGCCTACGGTTGATGATGTTAGAGCGGTCGTGTAAGCCATTGATCTGGCTTCACCGGTCTCTTGCTACCATTGGATGGCCTTTAGGTCGGACCACCAACTTAAAGCCATGCCATGCAAAAATGAGGTCGCGAGGTCAATTTTTTCTTTTTGTTGTTGACCCCAGTAGGAGTAGAGTATACCTCAAAAGATGTCGGCCACATATGGACCATTGGTCCCTTGGAGCTTGTGGGATCGTACTGCTCGGGAAGTGCCAGGAGGATCTGGGGTTCACTCAAGAGTTAAGTTTCTCACGGTGAGCACTACTTTGTGCGCACGTGAATTTTGAAGCTCCTCCATTGCCATGTTGACTTGTTAGAGCAGATGGGTATTGATGCTCTCAAATAAAAAAACTTCTGATACATGGTTTTTGTTGATTTACGCTTATAGGCCAGTGCTTTCCATCATGCTAGGTGTCGTCCGGATGGGCTACGGTGGGGAAGAAGGATTTTCCGAGTCCGAGGGACTTGTCATCAGGTTGGTTTTTGCGTTTGTTGGTGCTTTGCCATTCGTTGTGAAAGTTACCGGTGCCTTTTTTTTTACCTAGAGAGCATCTTTTTTTGTGCATTACTGATCCTTCATCGCCGGAGTCTTTACATGTTACTGCTGCTTGTATTCGGGTACACTCCATTCATTCACTATTGTCGTCACAAGGTCTGTAGACTTCTTAATGGCGAAGATGAATTGAAGGCTCTTGTGCAGTTGTCGAAAGGTAGTTAAAGCGTCACTTGTTCCTCCAGCACCATTGTGCTGTGATACCAAGTATTATACATAGCAAAATCTGGATGGTTCAAAGGGATGAAGTGCGGAGCAGAAGACAAATTGAGAATCTGGGACAAATGGATGATTTGTATCAAGTAGTAAGTGTACTTCAATGACAAGTGTCAAATGTGTTAAGCACATATATATAATGCCAAGAATGAGAATGAGGCATAGGTTGGGTCATCGGCATTCGAGCGAAGCGACGAGTGCAAGGTCGTGCCATAAGTGGCTGCTTCAAGAAGCTCTGCCGGAAAGGCAAGGGGCTTCAAGAATATCGAGGCCCTTCTAAATAAAGATATAGTGTCGTGGAGAAGTTGATTGAACAATATCGTAATATCATTTTAGTTTGCAACACTTCCGTCAACCTTTCTCAAAGGTGGTCGAAGTTGTCAGAAACTTCGACCAGCTTGGAACAAAATACTGGAGGTCAGAGCAGTTGGCCAAAATTCCCTAAGCCAAATGGCGTAAAAATCCCAAAGTTGACGTGTACAAGGCCATGAATGTAATGAAGATATCCTCTTGAGGAGTTTAGGGACTCGTGTACGTCATGGACGTCGCAAGGACAATAGACGGTTCAAAGAATTGGAATAAATTTATGTTTTTCAACATTAAGTATACTTTGATGACAAGTGTCGAGTGCTTCAAGCACATAGATACAATGACGACAATCAGAATGAGGCATATGTTGGGTCCCTGGTGTTTGAGTCAAGTGACGTGTGCGAGGTCACACCCTAAGTGGCTGTTTCGAGAAGCTCCACCAAGAAGTTTGGGGGCTTCGAGAATATTGCGGCACTGTTTTATAAAGATGTGGCTCAGCTTGGATATTAACCGAGCAATATTGAAACATCAAACCTGGATGATTTGAAATCAGAAGTAGTTGTAAATTATGTAGAAAAAAGCATAAAATAATAATAAGGCATACAAGGAGCATTGAGTTACACCGAGCAGAACGTACATGGTTTACAGGAATGAGGTGTAATATACAAGAAGATTCAAGGATTTGGGACAAATGGATAGTCTGTATTAAGCAGTAAGTTTACTTCCATGGCAAGTGTCGAGTGACTCAAGCACATATGTAAAATTCCATAAGAATGAGAACGAGACATATGTTGCATTCTCGGCGCTCAAGCCGAGCTACACGTGCAGGGTCGCCCCATGAGTGTTTTGTTTGAGACGCTCTACCAAGAAGTTGGCGGAATTTGAGAATATCGAGGCAAAATTTCATGGAGATCCAATGTCATCAAGAAGTCAACCAAAAAAAAAATCAATATAGTTTGTGAAAAATATGTCGACCATTCTAGAAAGTGGTCAAATTAAATAGAACCTTCGGGAATAGAACACTGGAGGTCGGGGTAGGTGGCCAAAATGTCAACGGCTGATCGGAGTCAAAATCCAAAAGTCATCACGCAGTGGAAAACAAATGTAATGATAAAAATACCCACTCTCGCAGTATAGAGACTTGTGTACATCAGGGACAAAGCACTTCATCCCCTTTTAGTCATGAAATCCTTGTGCGTTAGCAGGTATAAGCCAATGACGATGGCAGTAGCCGTTGATCATGTGATCGATATCTCAAAGGTTGTCGGAGGGCTACCAGCTGTTGTCCATGGTATCTTAGCTGTTCCAATTGACCAAAAACTTGATCATTTTTATCATGGAGGTGATCTCCAAGGATATCTTCAATTACTTACATCGTATCTCCATCCACTTGTACAAGAGGTGGAGGTACGACATCTCTGCAAGGGAAGTTTGTGCTGAGATCCCAGTAGTGCTTGAGCCTGTTGATGTAGAAAACAGGATGAATCGACATGTTGCCAAGCAGGAGAAGTAAAAAAAAGACAGGGGTTTGCATTCCCTCGATCTCAAACGGTCCCAACCACCTGGATTTGAGGTTAGCAAAGTCTGTTCATCGGTGTTGATGTTTTATGAGCTGAGGAGGATGCAATCGCTAGCACTGGATACATCATCGCAATGGCCAATGGCTGCTTGCTTCCTAATATTTGAGGAGCTTGTGTCTTTGCAAGGGTCTTCCATGTTTCCTCCCTAATATTTGAGGAGTCCCTGTGACGGATGTCATCCACGAGGATGGTTCTCTGGCTTTGTAATCCAGCTGGTGTGGTGGCAAGTTTGCTGTACACCACTTCAAGAAGGATTTTACCAGTTGTGGTGGAAGTGGTGGAGTTGTATGCGAGCTTGGCGGTCGGCAGTTTGACTACCCAATTAGTGCCATGCGGTTTGCATAATCTGTGGAGAAGCTGTTCGAGCATCTGATTGTTCCACTCTATTTTCCCATTGGTTTGCGGATGGAACATCGTTGATATCTAGATCCGACTTTTGTTACGTGTCTCCAGTTCACGCGAAAAGTGACTAGTGAAATGGCTGTCGCTAATGATGGTACGTGAAACATCGTGCAACCATACGATCTGATTTAGAAATACCCGTGTTGTTCATTATGTGGTGATGTTGGTCGTCGTTGAGATGAGGTGCAAATTTTTAAAGATCTTTCCACCTTAATGAAGACGGCGTCATAACCTTTGGGAGTGGTGGATAATCCCGTCACAAAATCCACGCTGATGTCGATCCACGGCTCTATCGGAAAAGGCAGGGGTTTGAGTAGACCGGGTGGCCTCGTGCGACAAGATTTTGTCTCTGACAGGTGTCGAATGATGTGCAAAAAACTTACACGTTGGTCTACATCTAGTAGTAGTATTTTGCCAACTTATTGAGGTTCTTGGCCTCACCAAAACTTCCACATGGACCAGTGTCCTGGCATTCCTCCAATAGCATTCTCTGCAGCTCTTTCTTTGGTAGAATGATGACTTGGCGAGTGAATCATTGTTTTCAGTAGGGATCGTCAAACCAGAACTTGGTCTTGGTGTTCCCGCTGAACTCCTCGTAACCATTAACAAACATCCTTGGAAGGTATGGGTCTTCTTCAACGATCAACATATTGATCTTTGGTATCAAATCTGGTTGTCGACATAGAACATCGGCCGGATTAGTTTTTCCAGGTTGGTACATGATGTAGTCAAAGTTAGACTTGAGGAATTCCATCCATCGAGTTTATTGATGGCTAAGGTTTGGCTGTGTCTAAAGATATTTCACCGCATGGTGGTCAATACAGACGATGTATCATTGGCATTCCAAGTAGCACCCTCACATCCAGAAGATGCGTACGGCTAGGAGCATTTCCTTCTCGTACATCATGCAATTTAGTTCCGGCCCAAATAAATTTCTTGACAAATAGGTAGCCGGTTGTTCTCCACCGTTGTTTCCTTGGAGGAGAGTGGCTCCGATGGCTCAATCGGAAATTTTGGTGGCCATTATGTAGTCCACCGCTAGATCTACGGACTGTAAGGCTGGCACCAAGGTCAAAGCATTTCTCAAGGAGTTGAACGATTCTTCTTTGCCGTCCCTCCAATTCCACTTGATGATTTTTTGAGTGAGATCGTAGAAAGATGCTAGCACTCGAGCGTAGTCCTTTACACATTGACAGTATTAGTTGCAGAAGACCAAAAACTACTTGGACGTCCCAAACATTTGTGGGCGTCGGCCAATCAGCTACCATCTCCTCCTTTTTTGGGCCCATGCCGATGATGTGGCCTAGAAACTCAATCAAATGGCAACCAAAGTCGCACTTAGAGAGTTTTCTGAAAAAATCTCTCTTACAAAGTTTTTTAGAAATTTTCAAAGATGTCTATTGTGCTCCTCTAGGGTGTGGCAGTACACCAGGATGTCGTCGAGGTACATGATGACAAAGTCATTGAGGTATGGATAGAAAATTTTGTTTATTACCTCAATAGATATTGCAGGGATATTTGTGAGTCCAAGCAGAAGAACCGTGAGCTCAAAGTACCTGTATCTGATGCTAAATACGGCTATTTTTTTTACGTCCTTATTAGATACACATACCTGAAGACAACCACTGTCTAGGTCAATTTTGATAAAAATTTCGGCCCTGTTGAGCTGGTCAAAAAGTTTTTCTGCTCGTGGAAGAGAGTAGTGTCTCTTGATAGTGATATCATTCAACGCTTGCTAGTCCATGCACAAACGTATCTCTCCGGTTTTCATTTTCACATTAAGTACAGGTGCTACATTTGGTGATCTACAAGGTCTAATGAACCCCTAACCGAGCATCTTGTCCATTTGATTGTTGAGTTTGGTCAGCTTGAGATCGCTCATCTGATAGGTTCCCTTCAACGTTGGTCTGCTGCCCAGCTTCAGGTCTACTTGATGGTCATTGTTCCTACGCGGAAGAAGTTCTCAGGGTAGTTTGTTTTACAAAAAACCCTTCAAAATTCTCCATGAGTGTTTTAAACACCTCTGGTATTGTTGCTAACTTCTCAGCTATCAAGGCCAACATTGTCACCTCAGCAGTTGTGATTTCTTCCGCTTCTCTTGCTTCCTCATGGACTAGCCACACTTGAGCTCCGTGTTTTGGGTACCTCTTGGCCACATCCACAGATATTGGTTAGTGTTTTGTGGCTGCCACAAATTCCTCTGCTACTTCCACCTCTGTTACTTCTTCTAACCACTGTTGTGTCATGGGTCGCTCAACCGGAGGCAAATGTTCCCTTTTTTCCTAGCCATGCTCACATAGACCGATCAGCTGCTCCAGTCCACTGGAAAAAAAGGTGCTGGTATAGGAAATCTTGCCCGAGGATGATTTTGGGGTTGCTCATTGAGTAAGTTCTCTAGACCGTTACATCATACTGATCTTCATGTGCAGTCGGACTTGTTCGCAAAGTGGACAAATTTGTAGTTGTCCGTCAACCCGTTTTGGTCTACAAACCCAGCTTCTAAACCATGTTGTTGCTAACAAAGCTATGAGAAACCTCCCCATATAGTAGTGTCGGTACCGTTCTGTGACTTTTGTAATCTCTTGGTTGTACTCGTAGTAGTATCCCCAGTTGGTCATCCTTGTACCCCTCATAGAACGTTACGATCTCACAAGCCCTCTTCTGCAGCGATGTGAGCCGCTCAGATGGACAATCATTTGATACAATTTTTCTGACCGGACAAGGGCCTTGCTGTCTACTCCAGCCCTTTACCGCTTCTTGAATCCTCATTTTTGCTGTCCCCCNCCCCCCCCCCTCCCCCCCCTCCGCCCCCCCCCTTCCGTTTTTGTTTTCTGATGCCGGAACTGAAAGTCACACAAGATATGGCCCAGTTTCCTAAAAGTTCAGCACGATAGTTGATCGTGTTGATCGAAAGTGTCAACCTCCACCAGAGACGAGGTTTTATGCCGAATGCAGCTTTCCTCTGCCATGTTTAGGATTGTGGCTTAGGAGTCTCCTGACATTGGATTTTTGCATTCAAGCATTATTGTCTATGTTGTCGATGCAATTGGCTGCAACAATCATTCACAGAAGGTCATCTCGGATGTTGAAAATTGCACTTGCTTGCCGAATGTCTCTCTTGATACCTTTGTTGTAGAAGAAACAGAGTTCTTTGGGGACGAGGTCACTACCAGTGATAAACGTCGCGTATACTCTGCCATGCTGGACTGCTCACGTAGACGTTGGAGTCTGTACCGTACGTCAGATTTCTTGTTCAGCTTCCCAAAACAAGTGAGGGTAGCAATAGCAGTGTCTCCCACGAATCTGGTGGAGTGAGAGATTTGTGTCCCGTCAGATTAATCTGCTCGAGAGGCACTATGTCTGCAGTCAATGATGTGAGAGTGTTGGCACGATTTGTTGATCTGGCTCTGCCGGTCTCCTGCTACCGTTGGATGGTCTTTAGATTGGACCACCAACTTCACGTTATGCCACGCAAAAGCGAGGCCACGAGGTCAATTTTCTTCTTGGCGACATTGACCCCACCAGAGGTAAACTATACCTCCAAAGTCATCGGTCATATCCTAATCGTTGGCCCCTTGACGTATGCGGGATCAAACGGATCACGGAGTGCTGGTTAAATGTGGGGTTCACTCAAGAGTTGTACATTTTTTGCGGTGAGTACTACTTCAAGTGCACGAGAACTCCGAAGCTCCTCCACTGCCACATTGAGTTGTTGGAGAATATATGAATTGAGGCTATCGATTCCTAACACCTTTTGGTACAGGTATTCCTTAATTCTTGCTTGTCGGCTGGTGCCTCCAGTGCCACTAGTGCCACTACCTGACAGGTAGTGGCAGAGGCAAAGGATTTGCTGAGCCCGACTGGTCCGTCACCGGGGTGGCCGTTAGGTTCTTCAGTGTTGTGATGTCTGGTTTGTATAGAGTACGTTGGTATCTGTGTGCAACTGATCTTCCATTGCAGGAGTATTGGGCGGGAACTGTTGCTCATCATTGTGTGTGCTTTCTCCATTTGCTTCTGTCTTGGTAAAGTCTGTGATCTTCTGAAGAGCTGAGATGCGCTGAAGACTTGTGCGAGGTTGTCCCCAGGTATGTAATGCATCGGTTGCTCCTACATCGTTGTTGCACTCTGATACGAAGTGTTACGCCACGTGAAACATAGGTGGTTCATAGGGACGAGGTGAGGAGCAAGAGATGATTCAAGGATTAAGGGTAAATGGTTATTTTGTATTCAATAGTAAGTGTATTTCAATGCCAAGTGTTGAGCGAATTGTGAACATATATACAATACTGAAAATGAGAATGAGGCAATAGTTGGGTCCTTGTCGCTTGAGTTGAGCGACACGTGCGAGGTTGCACTGTAAGTGGCTGCTTTAAGAAGCTCCGTCGAGAAGTTGGGGGGCTTCAGAAGATTGCAGACTTTGTGACGACAACAGTAAATGGAGCAAGCACAACCAACGATGAGCAACAGTTCCCACCGAATACTCTAACGATGGAGGATCAGCAGAACCCAAATACGGACACACTCTAGATGAGCCAGACAGCAGCGGCACTAAACCGACAAACCTAACGGCCAACCCGATGACGAACCACTCAAGCTCAACAAACCCTTCGCCTCCACCGCTGCCCGTCGGCTCAACACTTGGCACCATGGGAGGCACCGGCCAACAAGCGTGATTCAATGAAGATCAGTACCAGAATCAACACCGGTATCTCCAATGATAAGGAGATACCGGTGGAGCCAGATCAACAGCTCATGTGACCACTCTCACATCTTTTACCACAAGCATACTACCTCTCGAGCAGATAAATCTGATGTGGTAGGACTCTCTCATGCTACAAAAAAAGTGGAGCACCTTTACGCACGCTACCCTCACTCATTTTGGAAATTTGAACAAGAAGTCTAATGTATGGTAGAGAGTCCAATGTCTGCATCAGCACATTAGCATGATGCATTGTATTCTGTGTTTGTAGAATCATTACAGCCATTGAATTCCTCCCAAATGAACTGTGTTTCTACGATAACGACGGCCTCAAGAGAGATATTTGGTGAGCAATCATCATTTCCGACATCCAGGATGACCTTTCATGAATCACCACAGCAGCCGAACGCATCAACAACACTAACTACAAAGCTCGGATGCAGGAATCCAGTGGCTGGCGATCCCAAAACCACAATTCTTACTCTGGGATAGGAAAGCTACAGTTGATGAAAACCTCGTCTCTGATGGATAATGACACCGTTGATCAGCACGATCAATGGCTCTGTTGGATCCTATCTTGAGTGACAATAAAAAACAACATCATCAAACCTAAAAGGAGGGGAAGTCATAGAGAAAATATGGGGAGTCAAGAAACGGCAAAGGACAGAAGTAGAAGACAAGGTTCCTATCTAGGTGGAAATATATACACCCGACCAATCTCCCATCTCAGCGGCTCATATCGCCACTGATGAGGTTTCCTGAGATCTTAATGTTTGACGAGGGGTACGAGGACGACCAACCGAAGATACTTCTATGAGTAAAACCAAGGGTTTGTAAGATTCGGAGAACAACACCGAAACAATTGACTGAAGGACCTTCTCATAGCTTCGTAAGTAACGACATGGTTTAGAATCTTGATATCCAGGCTGAACTGGGAGTGTTTGACGGAGAAACTGTTGACGGACGACTGCAGATCCGTTGACTTCATGAGCCACTCCAACAGAAAATCAAAGATCTATACGGCATAATGGTCTGGAGAACTTGCTTACTGTCCGACCGCAAAATCATCCTCGGGCAACATTTCTTGTACCGGAGTAATCCGCAGCTAGATTGGAGTAGCAGATCGGTCTATGGGAGAAAACGACACCTACCTCTGGTTGAGCAACCCACGACAAAATGGTCTTATGGATACCAGGAGAGGTAGAACTAGCAGAGGAGATTGTAGCACCCACAAGACGCAAACTGATTTATCTGGAAATGGCCAAGGGGTACCTGAGGTACAGAGCTCAATTCTGACTAGTCCACGTGGAAGTAGGAGAAGTGGAAGAGATTGCACCTGCTGAGTTGACGACGTCGACCTCGACACTTAGACGTTTGCAACAGTACCTGAGGAGTTCGCACCGCTGATGGAGGAGTTTGAAGGGGTTTTTCATGATGAACTGCCCTGAGAGCTACATCCACAGCAAAACATTGAACATCAGATAGACCTGAACCGGTCAACAGACTAACGGTGAAAGAGACCTATCGGATGAGCGATCATGAGCTGACCAAACTCAAAAAGCCGCTGGATTAGACGCTCGGTCAGGGGCTCATTAGACCTTCCACGTCACTAGACACGGTACTTGTGCTTTTTGTGAAAAATAAAACTGGAGATGCAGATGCGCATGGACTACCGAGCGTTTTCACCATAAAAAACCGTTACCATATTTTGCAAGCATACAAACGTTTTGACCACCTTGTGGAGGCCCAACATTTTAACAAATTTGACCTACGCAGCGGCTATAATCAGATCCGTGCATCTGATAAGGATGTCGAGAAGACAACAGTCAGCAACAGATACACGCACTTTGATTTCATGGTCATGCCAGGTGGACTCACAAATCTCCGCGCACCATTTATGGCGGCGATCAAGATCATGTTCCACTCATATCTCAACGTCTTTATTGTCGTGTACTTCACTGAGATCTTGGTGTACAGCCGCACCCTGGAAACTCTGAAAATAGGAATTTGTAAAACTCAAACCCTGGTGGTTTGGATCGTTTGAGATTGAGTGAATGCAAACCCTTGTCGTCGCTCGACTTTGCCTGCCTCACATCATAGCGATTTATCCTGTCTTCCACACCAACACGCTCAAACACTACCGCAGTCCAACACGAACTTCCCCTGTATAGATGTCCCACCTCCACCTCTTGTACAAGTGGACAGGGATAAGATTACGTGATTGAAGACGTCCTCGGACATTGACACCGTGAAAAAAACGACCGAGTATCTGTTCAAGTGGCACGGCTATGACGCCGCGCATATTAGCTGGGAGCCGTAGGATAACCTCTGAGACAACGATCACTTGATCCAAAGCTACTATCTTCGTCAATGGCCTGCATCTGCTAACGCGACGAGACGCCGTGGCTAAAAGGTGCGGAAATGTTATGTCCTTCACGTACACAAGTCCCTAAACTTAGGGAGTGGGCATGTCTTTTACGACAACCCCAGTTTTTTTGTCAATCGGTCGAGAGCATTCTGGATACATGCTTTTCTAGAATGGCCGACAGAAGCCTTGCAACATATATATTGATGTCTCAATTTATTACGACCGACTTCTCGATGGCGTTGGACCTTTATAAAACTGTGCCTCAATATTCTCAAAGCCCCCCGACTTCTTGGTAAAGCTTCTGGAAGCAGCCACTTGTAGCGCGTCATCGCACGCGGCGCTTGACTTAAGTGCTGAGGACCCAGCATATGGTCCATCCTCATTCTCGGTATTGTATATATGTGCTCGACTCACTCAAAACATGTGATCGATATACAATTCATGCTTAATATAAATTACCCATTTATCCCAAATACTCGAATCGTCTTTTGTCCCACACCTACGTTCCACTTGGTGTAACATCGTGTCAACGTTGTATTAAGAACTCGTGAAGAAGTCATATGAAACCATGAAGAAGTGTAAAGGTTGCATGCAAAGCGTGCACATGGTTACGAAGTCTAGCTTTTTTTAAAAGCATCACTCAAACAGAAAAAGAATATGGTTGTGCACATTGTTGCTATCCTTCTTAGACTTAATGGTATGGATACACATGTGAGAAAAGAGGACCACCCTGGCTCGAATGTGCCCTTTGCTGTCGATAAGGAGTAAACGAAATTTCATGCAATTACACTCTTAAAGTGCTCTGATATAGGCTATTTTGGTCAAGTATCTCATATTATACGTGGCTAGTGAATAACATGTTCCATCCTGACATCCATCCAACAAATAAAATGCTGTTGATGAGGATCCAGCTGACAACCATCTCTGCAAGTTAGTTGACCCTATCTTAGCTCTACTAGTCGAATTTCAGGTCCATGGTCTTGGTTCGCTAGAGCTCAAGGTAGAAAAGTGAGACTATCACCATGGATTGTCAAAGGGTTTGCAAGGGTAAGATCCGGGGGTGCATTCACACTGCCCTTATCTTATTTTTCTTAACCCTAAAAAATCTATTTTTCCAACCCGTGTACATATCCATGAGTTACAATAATGTGCACTAGCATCATCAATACCATTGACATGCTCGAGTGATTTATTAGTAAAGAGATTCAAAAAATTTCATACACATGTGAAGGACAAGACACTTACATGTTCTAAAAAAACCAAGGTAATTCTTGAAGGTATAAGAAAAATTTCCCATTGAAATATGAAGAATTCTAACGTGTATTTGCACTTGATTGAGTGTTCTGTTGTCATGTTGAGTTCAAAGAGAGTTGATTTTTGGGGACTGATTCCAAAGGTATTTCTCCAGGAAAGAGCTGGACCTCGTGTTTGGGGAAAACGTTGCGGGAGCGATCAGCGCCTCCAGCCAATAAAATATTAGTCACGCTGGACCGCAACGACCATGAGAAATGACCCACGCCTACTGGTGGTCCAGCATGACTGCCATGATGCGTGAATCATGGCGAAACGGGTTATGGCTGTTGCGGTCCAGCGTGACTTCAGACCATCAGCGTGTACGCGGTTGAGCGCGACCACAACAGATCCGCAGTTTGAATATCCAAACCTCCGATCTATGTTGTTGCTTCTTCTTGCCGACGGTGTCGTGCTGCTACTCCAATTCACTTACGGCTAACAAAACAGAGAAACCTCAGCCGGCAGGTACGACGGCAGTAGCAGCATTAAGAACAGGAATACCAGCAACGACAACAACACGCAGATGTGTGCATGAGTGCTTACGTCCTGTGTGTGCCTTGCATGCTATGCGTGCTTTCTCGTGCACGTGCATGCGTACGTGCGTGCGTGCATGTGTGCGTGTGTGCTCGTGCTTGTGCATGCATGCGTGCGTGCATACGTGCGTGCGTGCATACGTGTATTCATGTGTGCGTGCATGCGTGCGTACATGCATGCGTCATATGTGTAGGCGGAGGTGGAGGTGGAGGCGGAGGCAGAGGTGGAGGTGGAGGCGGAGGTGGAGGTGGAGGTGGAGGTGGAGGTGGAGGCGGAGGTAGAGGTGGAGGTCGAGGTAGAGGTG
>SZWC01002054.1:198595-213002 GCA_023375785.1 Penium margaritaceum | reverse complement strand
CTTCCTCCTCCTCCTCCTCCTCCTCCTCCTCCTCCCCCTCCTCCTCTCAACCCCCCTTCTCCCTCGTCTCCACTTCCTCCTTCTCCTCTCCCTTCTCCTCCACCTCCTAGTCTTCTACCTCCTGCACCTTGTGATACATCACTTGCCCGCATGATACCTCTTCCTAACCCCTGCCGCTGCAGTTCCCCCTCCTGCTTCTGATTCTCTTGCTCCTCCTGCATGCGATGAGACAGCAGGCCTGAGCCTGAGAGCTGTGGAGGCACAAGGCTGGGGGCCTTGCTTGCTGCAGCAGTAGCTGTCAAAGGAGCAATTTCTCTACCGACTCCATCTTTAGATCGATCATCAGTCTCCTCTGCCCCTGCGGCTCGTCTCTCCCCCCGCCAGTGCTCAATGCCCGCTCCTCGCACGGCGGGATGCCTTGCAGCAGCTGCAGCTGCTGATGCGGCTGCTGCGGCAGCAGCTGCTGCTGCTACAGCAGCTGCAGCAGCAGGGCCACGAGGTGCACCGACACCTCCTCTGCCAGAGAGTTGCCCATCCACTCCTCCTCCTCTTCCTGCACCAGAAGAACCTCCAGCAGCTGCAGCAACGGTGGCCGCAGCAGCAGCGGCGGCAGCAGCAACTGCACTGCTGCCGCGGCTGCTGCCCGCAGCAGCTGCAAGGGCTGCCGATGAAGCAGCTGTCACTGTTCTTGGGCTCCAGCCCCCTCCGCCTGGCAGAGGGGAGCGAGGCCGGCCTAGACCGCGTAGCTGCAACGCAGGAATCGGGCCCAGCACCCCTCCCTTGCCAACACTAGCACCAGATTCAGCACCAGCACCAGCACCAACACCAGCACCAGCACCAGCACCACTGACAGCACCAGCACCAGCATCAGCACCAGCATCAGCAGCGGCATCAGCACCCGCACTAGCACCAGCACTAGCACCAGCACTATCGGCCACACATCCTCTTCCAGAGCTCCAGCCTAATCCTTCGCCCAACGTTCCCTCCTGCGTGTGTGCGTTCTCTTGCTCTTGTGTACGCAAAAGGACACCTCCTCCGCTGCCACTGCCCCTGCCTCTGCTGCTGCTGCCGCCACTGGCTGCATGCGTGGCAGCAGCACTGCTGCCAGTAGAGCCAGCAGACTGTGGTGCAGTCACCCTATCAGCTTCACCCTGGACATCTTCCCTTGCACTCGGTTGCCACCCTGGTTTTGCCTCCAGCCCGTCCACAGCCATCGGCCAAGCACGCTCAAGCAGGTCAGAGTCGGAGGCCACTGTAGGCATGCCCGTCCTGGTGTTCGAGCGCATTGCATCCTCCACAACTAGGTTTGCACCTTCATGACCGAGATGGGCAGACGTGCCCATGGGTCCGCGAAACCCTTCAACCACCCCGCCAGACAGGCCCCTTAGGTGCCCCACAGAGACGCCACCGCCAGCCCCATCACTGCCACCAACACGCACAGCATTGCGACCAGCAAAAACTCCCCCAACTTCAGCTCCGCCAGCACCACCGCCACTTGCACCAGCGCCACCAACACCGCCAACACCAACACTGCCAGCTCCAGCACCAGCAATGCCACCACCATCACCGCCAGTACCACCAGCAACTCCAGTACCTCCAGCAGCGTTACTGCCACCAGCAACGCCAGCAGCACTAACTCCAGCAGTGCCAGCACCACCACTTCCAGATAGAGGCCCAGGCAGGTTCCGAGATTGGCGGGCCCTCCGATATGCCGCAGCCGCTGACGCCGTAGCAGACCTCCCAGTCGTAGGCGAACCCGTCTCCTGCTGCCCTGCTGCTCCGGACCCAGCAGCCAAGAACCGCACGCCAGGCCGGCCGGGCGAGCCCCTCAACCTCCCCCCTCCCTCGCCA
The DNA here is from genome assembly GCA_023375785.1 of Penium margaritaceum. Classification (NCBI taxonomy): domain Eukaryota; kingdom Viridiplantae; phylum Streptophyta; class Zygnematophyceae; order Desmidiales; family Peniaceae; genus Penium; species Penium margaritaceum. The sequence continues at coordinate 211,151 of SZWC01002054.1, read as the reverse complement.
ACAGCTCCTGTTGGAAGAGCTAGCACACTCGTTTCATGAGTTGCCTTCTCATGCGACGACTGCGGATCTACATGGACGGAGGACCCTGAAGCAGCCGACAACTCCCCTTGAGACATGTAACCCACTTCAAGCCCACCAGAAATCTCCAGGCCCACATCCGAAGAACTCCTTGCAAACAGTGCCCGCCTAGCCAGCGGCTGCGGCTGCTGTTCCAGTAGCGCCTGGTCTGGCTTATGCTGCTGCTGCGTCTCCTGCTCTTGCGCCTGCTGCAGCTGCTTCCGCTGCTGCCATTGCCATGCATTTGGTCGGACTCGCTGCTGCTGCTGCTGCTGCTGCTGCTGATGCTGCTGATGCTGCTGCTGCTGCTGCTGCTGCTGCTGCTGTTGCTGATGTGGCCAGGATGTTGCCCCACCGACACTCGAACCCTCAGTTTCCTTCCATGAATGTGCGTGGTCATGGAGTGTGGATTGGTCATGGGCAACGGCAATATCTGGTTCTCCACCATCATGTCCTCGTTGCCCATCATGGTTTCGCTCCTCCAGTGGCACCATGCTCTCCTCCCGAGCATCTCCCCTCAACTCTGCCTCCTCCTGCTGCTGTAACCTTCCCTCAACCCTTGGCTTCTCCTCAATTAGACCAGGACCCACCCCCTCCCCGTCTGTCTTCTTCGCATCGACCATCCTTGTTGTTGTCCTTTGCTTCCTCTTCTTCTTCTTCTTCTTCTTTTTCTTCTTCTTCTTCTTTCTCGGTTGCCGCCCTCCAGCCCTTCCCCCTCCCTGCACCCGCCATGATCCCTCGGGGGCAAGTCCCTCCAAAAGATGCACAGCCACTAGCTCTGCTGCCTCCGCAAACTCATTCACACTTTCCCTATCCTCGCTGGTCCCCTCCAATCCGTCACTCGTCTCCCCCGCAGTCTCATTCCCTGAACCGACCCCCATCCTGACCCTCCCTTCATCCTCTGAGGCAAACAGATCATCACCGCTCACACCACCGCCAGCTGCACCCCACCCATCACCACCGCCACCACGTCCACTTCTGCCACTGCCACCACCAAGATCAGCACTGGGAGCAGAGACGGCGCGTTCATGGTGGGAGCCATGTTGCTGGAGGTGCTGCTGCTGAAACTGCTGGCTGTGGTGGTGGGGCTCAGGATTCACATTGCCTCTTCCCCCAACCCCAACCCCACCCCCTACAAGATGAACACCACCACTACCAACACTGCCCCAGCCGCTGGCACCACGGCTGCTGCCACCACCACCGCCACTGCCGCCGCCGCTGTTGTTAACACCGCTACTAGCACGCTCTGCTTTTGACTGCGCATACGCACGGCCAGCACGATACCCAACCCCCCACGCATGCCCTGCCCGGCCGTCCACTGCACCACCAAGCACAGCAGCCTTAGCAACCATGCCTGTGCTGCTGCTGTTGCTGCTCCCACCTGCACTTTCTCTCTGAATCCTTGCTCCTCCGTCAGTGCCTGCCAAGGTACCGGCCCTTACACCTCCTCCTCCTTCACCAGAACCCCCGATTCCTCCATATCCTCCATATCCTCCATATCCTCCTCCCCCTGTTCCTCCTCCTCTAGAATCTGCTCCTGATGCTGCTGCAACGACTGTTAGTCGACCGAGGGAAGGCCTCGACTGTGCATCGTCTTCCAGCTCAGGCTCCACACCCTCGTGCACCTGCAAGGCCTGCCAAGAATCAGAGCTGCTTGGTGCCTGACGCTGCCCTTGCTGCTGCAGCTGTTGCTGTTGCTGTTGCCGTGCCTCGGCCACCCCTAAACCTGTTGCTGCCCCTCCTCCCTCCCGTGCCCTCTTCTCCCTACCTGCCCGAGCCGAATCCACTCCCTCGTGCCGACGCCGTACGCTCTCACCTGCTCTCTCCCTCCCCGGGGAATCGGAGAACCGAGCACCTGCGGCGCCTGAAGGGCCAGCTACAGGGTTGGGCAACTCCAGGACGATGGACGACGAGAAATTCGCCGCAGGTCCCAAAATGTTCTCCATCCGCTGCAGTGCCTCGTCCTCCCAGGCGGAAGTCCCCCCATACTTTCGTCCAGCCCCTCCAACCCCCTCCCCACCGACCCGAAGGCCAGCAGGGGTGATGGGGGACAGCCCTCCACTGAACCAACCTTCTGTGCTCGTCCTACTGGGATCACCCCTGTGACTTCTGCTGCTTCCGCTGCCAACACCACCGCCAACACCACCTGAACCACCAGAACCACCGACACTGCTACCACTGCCCCCTGGCATGCAATGTTTGTGCTGCTCCCTGTGCCTTTGGGCGCTGCTGTTGCCGCTACCTCCGCTCCAGTCCATGGACTCCCCCATCAGCACAGCATCGTTGTCGGCCAAAAACCCCCCGCTGCCCTCATTGCTCTGCATGGAATCATACAAACACACAAGTTTTAAACACACAAGTTTTAGACACACACGTTTTAAACACACAATTTTTAAACACACAAGTTTTAAACACACAAGTTTTAGACACACGTTTTAAACACACAAGTTTTGATCACACAAGTTTTGAACACATGAATTCGAAAACATGCGCGCCAAACATGTGTGCACAGACAAGCAAGTTCGCCTTTGCCGTGTGATGGAGGGGGCATGGCGCACCCTTGCCTTTCAGAGAAGATAACTTCTGCTGTTACGAGTGGCGCATGCACCTCCACCCCCACGGCGAAAGCGCAGGGACCGTGTACGCCATTGGTACTGCCGCAGGGACCCTCCGCCTTGCTCACACTCGCACTGTGGTCCACGCCTCCGTGTGAATTTCACGCCCACACGCTGAGGTTGTGTGCACACGGCCAGGAGGTGCGCACACTACATCCAAGTGTGTGCAGGGGAAACCATAGAAAAGAGAATGGTGGCCACATGGCAAACTCGTGCACACACACGGACACGGAACAGCTAGCGTGGCTTGCCTGCTCTCGATCGCTACCTGGATCACGCTAAGCACGTGGGGGAACGGGTAGCCGATGGGGTCGGGTAGGGTGACGAGATTTGGACAGGAAGGGTTGTTGGTGCGGATGGGAAAGGGAGGGGTGAGATTGTGAAGAGGGGATGTTGGGTCGGTGGGGCGGTTGGGGAGAGGGGAAGGAGGGTGAGGAAAGGGCTCACATTTGTCTGTGGAATGATGACACGTGGGGGCACGTAGGTTCCTTGTCCACCCTTCCCCTTGCGCACGGACCCTGCTGACACCGCTGCTGACGCTGTCGACCCCGACGCATGCTCCCCACCCTCCCCGCCTCTCCCCGGCCCCACTGACCCGCGGCTCCCGCTCTGAGTGCCGCTGCTTGACCCAAAGGAGCTGCCTCCACCCCATGTTGCGCCAGGCTGCTGTAGCTGCTGCGGATCGGCCTGCATGCCGCGCAAGCCCAGCATTCGCCGCAGCTTCCCATCCCTCCTCATGTTGGAGCTGACGGACTACTCGGCTTACGTCGGCATAAGAACTCATCCGCGGTAGTCGCGAGTGTTCCTCGCGAGTATGAGCAGTGACGACACTCGCGAGAACGACACGGGTGGGTCGCACTCGTCGACTACAGCGTTGTTCCGCACCTGTTATTTGGTGTTTTGTGTGTACCGCCAATGACATGATGGCCAAACCCAGTACATTTCTGGTTCGGCATGCCACAATAGTATCTTCCCAGTATCTTCCGTGGATACAGTAGAGAGTTTCCATGGTTCGGCACGCTACAACTAGAGAGATTCCCGCCCAACTACTACCAATACAGATTTTAAAGGAAGATGTCAGGTTCGGCAATGAAACCATTTATGTATCAATACATGTATGAAACTCCACTTTCCCATTCCTTCTGATGTTTCCATGTCAAATGGCTATGATTGACTCAACTTCATGCTTTAGAAGACAAAAATAGAGTATTTAAAATTCAAAAGTTCTCAATGTTTTGCACCGAGAACCACAAGATATGACCTTGCATAAAGGCCAGAGGTTGCCATTTCCATTCACATAGAAAGAATTATAGACTTGATCGAATTTTAGAATCCTTTCATGCCCACCTTTGTTTCACGTTGCCACTCAATGTACACATGCGTTCATGCATTTTTTCAAAAACCACCCACATTTTTTTTTGAAAATATGTAACAGGTTTGACACTGCCCAATTCAAAAAAAGATGAATAACATCCCATTACTCGTGCATTCTACAACCGAGGTTGAAGCAATGCCACCAAAACTATCCCTTTACGAACAACAAGGTCGAATGGTTGTATTGTCGCTAATGAGTCTTCGGAGTCCCCATCCTCTAGAAATTTCCTTGTTGAACATGGTAAAACTCAAGGTTTTTTTCGCTTTGCAAACGATCTTATTCATATATTTTGAGTCTGATTCATAGTCTTGATTGGAATTTTGCACTGATTCCGACCTCAAACATTTCTCATCCAACTTTGTCAAGAAGGGAAAATGCCAACTACTGCGCTAACACTTTATCCAAAAATCCGAGTTGAATCAATTCATGATTAGAAAAAGCAAGGGTGGATCTAAGTCAACTTCTCTTACATTAACTTGGTCGATTTCAAAGATACCCTCGCGTGTATAATGGGCTCCCAAAGAAAAGGCTTCTCTTTCCAAACAATGATACACATGTAAACAATTGAAAAAGTTTTTTTCCAATATCTTCTAAGAATTTCTTACTTTGTGAGGACTTGCTACACCTTCCCGTGAATGAAAATCGCGTAGTAACCCATTAGTTGTCATGCACCTGGAGGCAGGACCCGTGTGAACAATGGATACAAAGCCCCCTTGCAGAGTGGAAACGGCGCTTTGTGAAAAGACCCATTAACTTGTACACGGCAAGGGCGCCATGAATTGAACAAAAAATGTCGTCGGAGAGTCAAGCAGCTTTTCGAACCCGACCTCACCGTGAGTTCCCGCGTTGAGTTGAGTTCGTCGTGCGTGAAAGCACCCTGTGTCCAGAAACACCGCCGGCACCGCATCGCCGGTCCGACTACGCCATTGGAGGGTCTAGCAGGAAAACAGTTTTTTTTGCCGTCGGAAACCACTGCCTCATGCTCGCCATTCCGAAGCACGCCACATGTCAATCAATCGTATTCTAGTTCACTGTTTTCGTGCACGGTCGCTTGCCTCCATCTGCGCAGTCAACTTCTCCTACTCCGTGTACAGCTTCTTTTGCTAGGCTCCTCGAACACGAAGTCCCGATACTCTGGCAAGTTTCGACACCTTTCAAGTACAGGTGGCTGCGCTCGTGCAGGTACTGCGAGCAGTGAAGCACCTCGGGCCTTGGCAATGGTGCCTCCTGCGGGCACTTTTGACGGCACAGCCGCCCCGCCTCCGCCCCCAGCCTACCCGTACCCTCCCGCTCCGCCTGCATCATGCAATGCCACAAGCAGCAGCAGCAGCAGCCAGCAGGAGCCGGCCGCACCAGCAGGCATGGTGACTGGCGTGCCGGTCCACGTAGACGGGGCACCCCCTCCGGATGGCTATCCTCCGCCTCTTCATCAGCAGCCCAATCCGTACGCCAATCCGTACAACGCTGCAGCGTATCCTCCTGGAACGTACCCGCCTCCTCCCCCTCCCCATGCTTACGTTGCAACGGGCGTCGCTGTCAACCCTATGGCGTACCCCCCGCCGCCGCAGCCCCATCCGCCTATCACGAGACCTCTGGGTACTAAAGTGGTGAGTCGCTGTTGGCTTGGCGTCTTTGCTCCCTTTTGCGAGCAGGTAGGCTGGCTGGCTCAGGTGTGAAGCGCTTGGGCTGTTTTGGTTCATTCGTTCCCACTGCACACATTTTCAGGCCACTGTCAATTACGTTGTTTGCGGCTTCGCTGTGTTGTGCTTCGGTCCTCGCCTGTTGTCGGCTGCTGCTCGTCGCTCGTGTCACGCGGCAATGACTCGAGATGAGTTTTCTCCGTCATGGTGCATGCCATACCTTGCCGTGCAATACCACCTCCATGCCATGCTACGGTATGCCGTTCCTTGCCATACCATGCCCTGGCATGCCATGTCATGCTATGCCATGCCATGACGGCTCCGCCACCTGCGTGCTGCATCCCATTCCATGACAGTATCCTAGTGGTGCAGCATGCTCAACATGCCACCTGTGCCTGGTCCAGTGAAGGATTCTTCGACTGTGTTTGGTGGCTCCTCCTGTTTCCCCCATCTTCCTTAATGGGCATGGCCAGACAAACACCAAGCCATGCATTCGCAGTCCTCTGCTTCTCCATCATGCATGCATGCATGCAAAGGAGAGCATGTGGTGTGTGGACCAGCCAGCCAGTCCCATGTTCCTCAGCCAGTTCTAAAATTCTTGTCTGTTCCTAGTGCCTTCCTCTTTCGTGCCGTTGTGTTGCTGTGATTGTGTGCGTGCTTGGCAGGAGGTGCACCAAGCATCTGACTCTCTAAGTGTACAGATTCCGGCCCTTGGGATGACTGGGGCTGCCATGTGTCCCATCGTGTTTGGCCTTGTGAGTGCATGAGATGGTGTGTGTGCATGCATGCGTCGCTTCTGTAGCTAGCACGACAAGGCCACTGTGGCTGTTTCCGTCACCATGGTCATATGTGGCCATTAGAGTGGGGTATTTTCAGTATCGAAATCGATGTTATATCGATATCGACCTCGATATCGATATTGCAATATTGATATCGATATCGATATTGCAATATTGATATCGATATCGATATCGATATCGATACCGTGATATAGGCCATGGGCCTCCCCCCTCCCAGAAGTGTATGATATCGATTTTGACCCTATATTGGTCCACATCGGACCACCCGCCCACAAACCCTCCACAACCACTCTTAGCTCCACCCCCAAGGGCTAAGCATCTAAGGCATTCAAAGGTGGCGGCGGCGGCTGCGAGGGCGGTACTCCTCATCGTCGTTGTCCTCCACCTCCTCCTCCTCGCCTTCCTCCTCCGCCGCATCATCCGCCGCTCCATCGCCCCCATCCCCTTCCTCCTCTTTGCCGGCATTCCCCTCATCATCCTCCATTCCTCCTTCCTCCCCCTCCCCCGCACCCTCCTCCTCCTCCTCGTCCTCCTCCTCATCCATCTCGCCATCGTCGTCGGACGACTCGTCGTTGTCGTCCACCATGAAGGTGAGGGCGCTGCTGGCCGGCTTCTTCTTCTTCTTAAACTTCCTGTTCAGCCGCGTGGAGATGCGCACGAGACGCTCCAGGTTCTCGATGCTCAGCCTGTTGCGGCGCGCAGTCTCGATGAGCCCGTGACGCGAGAACGAACGCTCGCACTCGCTGCTGCTGCACGGCTGGCCGTGCATGCGCATGGCCATGCGCCGAAGTTCTGGCATTTCTGCCATGTGCTTCGACAGCCACGTGTGCGCGGGTAAAGTGCCCGCCCTCACTGACGCCTTCTCCTCCACCGCATGGGCCCGCTTGTCCTCGTCCCCATCGCTCTCCTCCTCCAACCAGCCCTGCTGAAATGCAGTGACCTGGTTCTCCACCTTCACCCTCACCTCCCTCGGCACAAGCATCCTCACCGCCGTCCCCCACGCCTTCATCACCTCCGCATCCCCCGACAGGTCATGCCCAAAAAAAAGCGGGTGCACGCGGCGTGCGGCGGAACAGAGGGGGCTGCTGCACTTTTTTTCCCAACGATGTTTGAGGCGCTTGGTGACGAACTTCACCCATGCGGCCGGGGGGGGGTTCCTTGCCGCGGCGGAGCTTGCTGATTTTGGTCGTTGCTTCCAACAGTGCCTCGTAGATTTCTCCCCCCCCCCCCCTCTCTGTCCGCCACACGAAGTGGCAGTTTGACGGGCTCAAGTAGGGTAAGGAAGTCCTTGACCTCAGCCCAGAAGCCGGGGTCAAGGATGTACCCCTTCACCTCGTCCTTCTTCTTCTTCCAATCTGCCACGCGCCGCCTCCCCCACTCCTCCCACTCGTCCGAGCCCACGATGACCATGAGCTTGTCCTTCACCTCCTTCATGCGCGCCAGCATGATCAAGACAGAGGTGAAGCGTGTGTCACACGGCCGCAGCAGCACGTTCTTGGCCTCGCGCTTGAGCCACGTCTTAGGTAAGTTGTTGCGGAAGAAGCTTGCCACTGTGGATGCTTTCTTGTGCAACTCTTTCCCCCACGTCGTCTTCGTGCAATCCTTGATGACGAGATCCATGGCGTGGGCCACGCACCCCTGAAAAGATATGGAGGGCTACTTGCCCTTGAGCTCCGCCATGGCTCTCTCGTTGACGGAGGCATTGTCGCATATCACACCGATGACATGCTCCGCCCCCACCGCATCAATGGCCGCCTCTATCATCGCGGCCACATGGTTGGCGTCACGGGTGAGGCCGGACGCATCCTTGGAGAAGATGTGGCACGGCCCCTTGGCGTTGACTGCCATGGCATTGTAGATAGGGCGTTGGTCAACGTCCGCCCACTCATCCACGTTGAGCGTCACGCCTAGGGTTGGTTTATCTGGATAACGTTATCTAGATAACGATAAAGTTGCGATAATTGAGTTGAGATAACGATAACGATAACGATATTTCTTTTTGCGATAACGATAACAATATTTTATCTGAACTCCATTATTGCGATGTTATCTCACCTCCACGGCGATGTTATCTCACCTCCACGGCGATGTTATCTCCATTCCAAGGCGGTAATATCTCCATTCCAAGGCGATTATATCTCCACAGAACTGAAAAGTCATTTTTTTTGGAACACTTCCTTTCACAGCGATTTGCGACAGCATGATCAACATAGCAGATGATGTCTTCAACCTGCGCAGGTCTACATTCTCTTGAAAAGGCATGTGCAGTGTGATTACTCTCTGTTTGTGACTGCTGCAGGGCGAAAAAATGACGAAGTGTTGGAAACAATGACAAAGTACGACAAAGAGGGGGCTGCTGGGGGGGAAAAATTGCCCCCAGCAGCTCAGATATTATCGCCCTCAGATGATATCGCCCTGTGGGCGATATTATCGCCCACAGATATTATCGCCCAGGAAAGGGGACCCCTGGGGCCCCTGATATCGATGTTTTATCGTTATCTAGATAAAAGTTATCTAGATAACAGGGGAGATATTATCGCCCTGTTATCTAGATAACATGGGAAGATAACATCTCACACCAACCCTAGTCACGCCCATGTACCCCCATGACTGCCGCATTGGGGCCTCCTCGGCCTCCAACTCGCAGTCAATCTCGGGCATGAGGGTGCAGGTGACGGTGTTGCGGGAGGGAAGGGCGAAGGCCGACGTGGCATGCTTGGACTCATTCACAAGGGTCTTGAAGAGGGGGTTGCGGGTGGAGGAAATAGGATTGTGGCTCACGGCCATGATCTTCACAACTGTCTTTTGCACCCGGCGGTTGCATGCATTGTTGATGTGGGTGTGCATAGTGGTTTGGGTCAAGGCCACGGGGGTGGGTGCCGGGGTGGGGACAATGTCTTGGATGCTCGGGATGGAGGCGGGAGGGGGAGTAGCCGCCTCCCATGGCGTGGCGGGAACCTGTCCGCCGGAGGCTAGAAGAGCCTCTTCCCTGTCCATCCTTGCTCGGAGCTCACGCCATTGCACGGTCGTCAGCCCCCCCCCCCGGCCGCCCCCCACCGTCAAAGAGGACGGGGTCGTGCGGCACGAAGTGAGCCGGAATCTCCTCCTTGGGGAGGCCGAGGTGGATGAGGGCCTTAGGAGGAGGGTACTTGCACCGCGCCACGTTCACGTTGCCCCCCTCAAAATGAGCCTTGAGCCGGTTGTACTGCCCACCGAGCTGCTTGCCGCAACTGCCGCACTCAAAGCCAGGTAGGCCTGACTTGGTGGGCCATTTCTTGCAAAAACACGTGAGGTAACGTGCCCCACGCATTGCTGCAACGGCAGCCATGATGGAGGTGGCTGGGGAGGGGGCTATGGCTTCAGATCTGGAGGAGAGGGTGCTGCGGCTTCAGATCTGGAGGGGAGGGGACTGAGGCTTCACATCTGCAGGGTCGGGCGGCCGCTTCAGACCTGCAGGATGGTGGCGGCCGCTTCAGACCTGCAGGGTGGGGGCGAACACTGAAGCTGGAGGGTTGGGGCGGGCTGCTTGGTGGGGGTGGCTGAGAGACAGTGGGCCGCAGGTCTCAGATCTAGCGTGGGGCTAGATCCAAGACATGCGGTGCTGGGAGGAGAATGAAGTCTCCCTCCCAGCATGCACGTCTAATAGGCAGGAGGCAGGAGGCAGGTACCGCGCGCTGGCGTGAAACCCCAGCCCGCCTGAAAAGGAAAATTAAAAAAATGATAATTTAAAAAAATCCCCCCCCCCCCCCCCCCCCCAAANGGGGGGGGGGGGGGGGGGGGGGGGTTTGATCGATGTGGGCCCAGAGGTCCTGGGGTCGAACCCCCCCTCCGCCAACCGCCGGCCCTTTTTTTTGGCTAAGTGTTGGCGAGGGGGTGAGTCGGCCGTCCTCGACACTGGATCGAGGTCGACTGGCCGACCCTCAACCCAGGGTGCTGGGTCGAGAGCAACATAGTCGTCGTCGTCGTCGTCGTCGTCGTCGTCGTCGTCGTCGTCGTCGTCGTCGTCGTCATCGTCATCGTCGTCATGGTGGTGGTGGTCATCGTCGTCATCGTCGTCGCTGTCATGCGTAAAAAGCACCGCAACTTTCAACTGTGCGGGCAAAAGAAACGCTTTTCTTTTGCTGGGGGCGTTAGAATGCTTTTTACACTCCAGGTTAACAAATTATACGAAAAATTTTAAGATATGTCTCAGAGAGCACTTTTCTGAACACTCTCCCGGAAGCATTCGCCGTTTTTTTCTCATACTTAACTCACCCCCTTTTCTCCCCCAAAGTCTCTTGGTGAAATGTTGTGCTAGACGAACAGTCCAATGGTTACTCACATGTGAAAGATAAGATGACATGACCTGTAGACATGATGACATGGTTGCATGATAACCTGGTGGTGCACCCTGTGCCTGGGGCAGATGGCCGCCGTCGTCGTCGTCGTCGTCGTCGTCGTCGTCGTCGTCGTCGTCGTCATCGTCATTGTGGTTACTGTCGCCGTCGTCATCGTTGTTGTCGTCGTCGTCGCTGTCGTCGCTGTCGTCGCTGTCGTCGTCCTTGTCCTCGTCGTCGTCCTCGTTGTCGTCGTCGTCGTCGTCGCCGCCGTCGTCGCCGCCGTCGTCGCCGCCGTCGTCGTCGTCGCCGCCGTCGTCGTCGTCGTCAAGGCTGTTAGATCGGATCGGATAGCTGATCCGAATCCGATCTGAATCAGCTATCCGATCCGAAACCGACCCGAAGTGTGGTCGGATCGGATTCGGATCCGACCACTTCGGATCGGATCGGATTCGGATTCTTCTCCGTTCAGATCGGATCGGATCGGATCCTATCCGATCTGAAACCGATCTGAAACCGATCTGAAACCAATCTAAAACCAATCTGAAACCGATCTGAAACCAATCTGAAACCGATCTGAAACCAATCTGAAATCCGACCGCTCAGTGCCATCACCCTGACGGCTCAACGCTCTCACAACGCTCAGCGCCCTCACAATGCAGAATCCTCTCACGCTGAACGCTAGGCCTAGCAGCAGCAGCAGCTTCAGCTTGCGGCATCAGTGGCAGCAGCTGCACTTTGCAGCTAAACCACTCCAATCCGAAGTATGGACCTGAAATTCGCAGAAATGTGGTGTAATCCGCCCAAATCCGAATTGAATCCGATCTAAACCGCCAAAATCCGATGTAATCCGAACTAATGAACCCCAAAACCGATCTGATCCGAAGTTCAAACTTCGGATCGGATCGGTTTCGGTTTAAAGAATGTTCAGATCGGATCGGATCGGATCTGAATCCGATCTTTCAGATCGGATTCAGATCGGATTCGGATTTTTTCAGATCGGATTCGGATAATCCGAATCCGATCCGGTCTGACAGCCCTGGTCGTCGTCGTCGTCGTCGTCGTCGTCGTCGTCGCCGCCGTCGTCGTCGTCGCCGTCGTCGCCGCCGCCGTCGTCGTCGTCGTCGTCGTCGTCGTCGTCGTCGTCGTCGTCGTTATCGTCATCGTCGTCATTGTCGTAGTCGTCGTTGTTGATGTTGCAATCGTCAACTTTTTCGTCGACGCCGCCGCCGTCCTCGTTGTCGTCATGGTGGTGGTTACTTTCACATCTGTCATTATCATGACTATGCTCTGGCCTTCCAGTGGAAGGCTGGGTGGAAGGCTCTCACCCAGCGAGCTGGGTGGGAGGTCGACCAGTTGACACCAACTTAGGGTCAAAGTCGGCCGAGCTACTCCCATCGCAAACTCATGGTCGTTGCGTGTGGTGTGAGCTGGCGGATTGGGGTGCAAGCCCAGGACCTCTTGAATATTGATGAACACCCTCCCGTTGGGGGGGGGGTGGGTGTCTTTCCCTCTAGAGTTCTGTTTGCATGTGCAAACTGCACCATGGGGGGAGGGGCTTGAGGGTGGTTTTCTCCGCTCCTCTTCACAAACAGTATGGAAAGGAGGTTTCATTCATGAGTGGGGGCCAAAATTACTCCTTTAGGTAGAAGGGTCTGTACAGGGCTAGGGAGCTCAAATGCTTGATGTCCTTTCAAAGCCGGCTCTTCAACTGCGAAAGACTGCACTATCAAACGCGCCCTCAGACATATCC
>SZWC01002054.1:154749-174017 GCA_023375785.1 Penium margaritaceum | reverse complement strand
CGGCAACCCAGCGGCGTTCCGCCGGCACAACGCCGACCACCACTGCAGCGCCATTCCCTGGAGTAGCGTAGGCGCATACTCCAGTCTTGTGGCATCTTCTCCCACGGGAACACCCAACGCCGTGAAGTACTGGTTCACCGTGAAGAGCCACTTGCGCGCACTGCCCTTGCCGGTGTAGAACTCTGGCTCCTTCGGCTTGGGCCGCCGAAAGGCAGGTGCGGATGCCAATGCAACACCCCCCAACGCACTGCTCCCTTGGCCGACGTACCTCGCCTCAACCTTCGCGCGCAGCTGCTGGTTCTCTTGACGCAACTCGTCAAGAGCACGCCGGATCTCCTCCATGAGGAAAGCCTGGTCGAATGCCGCTGCCGCCATGGTTCCGGTTGTAACAAAAAATTCTGGCCAACCGCAGTTGTGGCAGATCTGCTGCCTCCCTTAGGTCCGCGCAAAGCTGAGCGAACGTCCACGTGCTCTGATACCAAATGTGAACTGAGGGGCGCCCGGCGTGACGGTCACACGCTGAGCTTTGGGATAAACCTCCCACCCTTGACCCCTTGGTGTGTGGGCCAACCCTTGAGATGTAGCACGACCCTCTCCTAGCAGCAAGACCGCTGCTAGTGACTGAGGTTCCTGTCGTGCGACTCTCCCAGCGGCGTTTGCACCAAGGTGCGGTGCGGAAGACTTGTAGGATCGAATGGACGTGTGCAAGGCAAGGCTTGGAACACAAGAAGAGTTGGGCAAGGAATGAATCCTTAGAATTGATAGATGAGTACAAGGCAATGTACAGAGTCTCTGGGTAAGATTGGCATGCCTGGATCAACCCCTAGGCTTCCTTATGTACCAGCCCCTATGAGGCAGCCGAAAGCTACATAGCGCTCCCAAGCCCTCTATCAAGGAGCTCTCATGCAAATAACACATGAATCATGTAGTACACGCTGCGAGCTTTCCAACGCACCAAAGAACGCCTCAATCCGTGAAGAAACGGCTAAGTTATGGCCGTTTAAGTGCTCCACGCGTGACGGCCGCTGGCAGCACCGCCAGCGGGGGTCACGGCCGCCCGAAGCACCCTTGCTTGCGAATGCAGCTCCAGCCGCCATCCCGAAGCACCCATGGACCCGAATGAACATTGCCTCATTGGCTAAGCATCCATCTAGGGGCGCTTCGGCTGCAGTGGGCGAGAAAGTCGCTCCGCCGTGCTCGGGGTTGAACCGGTACGTCTCCTGTTTTCTGGAGGTGCGCCTCCCACCTTTGCACGGCCGTATCTTTCTCGTCCCTGCACCGAATGAACCGGTTCTTGGGTCGATTTCGCACGGTCTTTCACGTAAAATAAAATGGGAGCATCAAAGCATGCATCTGACCTCAGCATGATGACGTAATCACCGCCTCGACCGGCGGCTCCCATAACACTAGGGGTCCATTGGAAGGTTTTACCTTATCTGCTACAATACTCCCACCCCCCCCCACTATGCGGTACATTTAATTAACCATGTTAGCTTCAAACAGGGCTGTAAAGGATTGAGAACTTGTTCACTTTTTTTCAGCTGTAAAGATGGCAGTGTTAATGGATAGTTATTTGTGCATATGATTCAATTGCCTTGTCCAGAGCGGTGAAATGCTCTCAGTCTACACCAAATTTAAGAGCAATGCCACAACTTTGCACTTAGAATGAGTAGTGCGTTGATTTGTAACTTTCATGATAGGGTGCCAACACTTCTGAAAAACAAATGAGCCGTTCCCCCTGTTGGGGACTTTATGCGTAATCTGGCTCCGGTTAGTAGTTGCAGTTGGATTGTGCGATAACATCGCTGATTCACTTGTTCAATGTGGCACAGTCGGTTCTTCAATTGGAGGCCTACATTCTTTTTTTTTGTAAAGTACCGGGTGTGGCTCGGATGAGAATTTCCTCCAAACACGTCCAGAGTTCATCTGGTCGACTAACCCTGAAGGGGTGAAAGGGGCTTGGAATACAAGTAGGCGCATGGGGTTAGGGCATGCCTGTGCCTTCTTCTGATGAGGTGGGGAGCTACGTAGTGCATAGTATTGCACAAGCACACAAGGCAGGATTACCTCATCCTACCTAGCTTACGCGCATCCAAGGTTGGAGAGCAACATCTACTGCATCATCTCCAACATGGGCGAGGTCTGAAGCAGTCACATCACTTGTCTACGAGGAGAGATCTGCTTCAAGCTTCTGATGGATGGACATCTACGATCTACATCAACGTGTGAAGCACAATCAACGGTGGAGGAGATTAGCTTCTTCAAGAAGCCACCTAATGAAGAAACTTCACCATGAAGCTGTGTGAAGCTTCCTTTACTAGGAAGCTTCACCAGAGCTGATTCGAAAGACGAATAACATCGTAGAGCTGGAGGAAGCTTCCTTTGCAAGGAAGCTTTATACCTACAAAGCCAAGAGGTGACTGTTGCCACCACACACGAGGAGCCTTCTCCTTTAAGGCGGTCAACTTGCCAAGGCCACATGTATATAAAGTAGTGGCTCTCACACACCTCAATATCTCCAATATCTCAACATCTTCATATCCACAAATCCCCATGGAGTTCACTCTCCAGTCAAGCGCTCAGTTCCATTTGGACAGCATCTTCTTGTTGTTCTTCTTGCAGTCGGTCCTACAACAACTACAGCATCTGCAAGGCCTTACAGGCCTTGCGTTTGTGTAAGGCTTTACGCCTTAGCAGAGGAGCGCCTCTGAACTGGAGACTGTTGGAGATCCCTCCAAAGTCCCTATAAGCCTGGCACTTATGTGCCAGCCTGGAAGGAGGTAACAACAATCAATATATACATCTCTCTCTCTCTCTCTCTCTCTCTCTCTCTCTCTCTCTCCTTGATACCGCAGCCTCATTGCTTCAAGAGCTTCAGACTTCAGCTACCTTGTCATTACCATTTTCTGGGTCCCTGATCTCTACTGGAGTGCCCAAGCCAAGATTCTGCTGGAGTTCTCTTTGAAGACCCCTGTTAGACTGGTACTTGTGTGCCAGCTCGGGTGGAGGAAGCCTGACTGCCTTGAGGCCAGACTACCTTGAAGACAGTGGTAGTGCCAAGACCCCTTGCGTCAAAAGTCTTGAAGGCCTAGCAAGGATTTGTCCCTCGTGGGATGCGGGGTAGCTCAGTGCTTTGTACATAGTTGTGTTCGGGCTGACTCATACTTGTACTTTGTACATTGTACTATCAATCAAGAGATTACATTTCTCTCTTGTGTACTTGCTGTCTTGCTGGGAACCAAGATCCTTGTATACGCAGCAAGGAACCTAGAGCTTGCTGCCACAAACCAAACCACTTCCGTTGTGCAAACTCTGAAAGTTGCGATGATTGTAGTGGGGGTAGCTTTGGAATTTTGTTTCTGACTTTAATGTTTTTACATGAGTTTTACTTTGTGTATACATGTGTTACTTGACGTCTATCTTGATATGCGTGATCACTCCGTTAGAGTATGCAAAGCAGTTGAAAGGCGTTTATCTTTGGCGTGTTGAGGTTACGAGTGTTCTATGTTCGCATAAAACATTTTCATTTCTTTGATCGATGCCTAACCGTTGCGTTGTTCTTATAGTTTTCCGCCAAACGGTCATCCAGGACAGACTTGTTTTGGATGTCCAAGTGACGTCTATTTAATAGCATTATGCGAGCCAAACAGTGTTGTTTGGCTCACAATATACCACATATGCGTACCCTACAGTCTAACAATCTGACCATCCTACGGCGTGTAAACCTGCCGCAAACCCAACAGAGAACAATAGAAAACCCACCTCAATAGGAGCCTGTTTTAGCCAAACCTTAGCTTGGCCATGCAAAAGGCATGTTTAAATGGGTTTGCTACTAATCTTGGTTGGTTTTGCGGCAATTTTACAGAGGGGTTCCGAAACACCCCATGCATTGAAAAGGAATGTGTTGGGCCACGATATCCCGGGGCCCAACAGGTGCTTGCATGAAAACAAATCTGCCACCCCTCGAATGCGGCTCAAGGTGATGGGGTTTGAATGGGGTTTTGCACTTGACAAACTAGTGGATTTGGAAGTCCTGGAAAAATATTAATGGCATTTTGGGGTCAAACAAACCCCCCATTTCTATGTGCAAACCATAGCTAATGCCCCTATTTCCATTCAAGTTGTTAAGGTTTTAGTTCTTTCCGCGCGCACATCTTGGGCCCATGTCACCAAGGCCTAGTAGGTGCCTTTGAAAAAACAAAGCATTGAACTCCAAAATTGGTGTTGATCCTAAATGGAAATTCAATTGTAAACTAGAGGCTTTGCCTTTTTCAAGGGTAAGAAAGAGAAAAAGAAACGCGTTGTTGATCGATCGTGAGCGATGACTCCCCTTTGGCTCCGTTCTAGGTAGGAAAGGGAAAGGAGTGAATAACAAGGGCATATTGCTATTGTTCTTTATAATTCTTTCATTATGAAGCAAGTGGTGGAATTATGTCATTGAACTACGAATTCATGGCATCTTCCACATTAAGTTTCAAACTGGGGGCACAGTTTATTTGAGCTTTAGACTCGGGGCACAATTCACTTACTCTACAAATGTGGGTGCATGGGACCAATTGAACCTTATTGCCTTTTGCGAATAGAGTGATGGAAGGTAAAGAGATGTAAGTTGAGTTGTTCTGTAAAGATCCTGAGGATGCTAACACACAAGATAGCGGTTGGATTTCCGAGCACTGTTTTTCATTTGAAAAACAATTGAAACCTGCATGCCCAGATTTCCCGAAAAGCAATGGCTTGTAGTAGTTTCCACCATTTGAAGTTTTGGTGTGAATTTGAAGGAGAAATGATGAAAACAGATTCGATGTGTTGTTGGCATAATGTTTGAAAGCTTTGTTTTAGTGTTTTTAACACTTGTCGTGGTTTTGGACCATGTTCAAAAGCATGTAACATGTATTCATTGTGAAGGTTGCACAGGAGACACATGTTTTCAAAGGAGTACAATAGAAAGCGTAGTCAATGTCGATTTGAATGGTGACAATGAGGGCTTTGAGGAGAGTATCTTTGAGTTTTGCTTGGAGGATTGTGGATGTGAGTATGGTTTGTCATTGAAATCCGGACACCGTCCTCTGACCATGTGCTATGATAAACGGTTGATTTGGCTTATTTGTTATTGATGAAATTGTAAATGTCCATTCGTTTAAGTGCTTTGGTGATTTTCATTCTACATATCAGAATGGAGAAATTCTTGCAGTGACCAAGAAACTTGTTATCGCGGGTGTGAATCGCAATGTTTTGATGCTTGATCTTTCTTTTCTTGGGTAGAATTATGTCAATACATTTCTGTGGCACTACCTTTTTCAATTTCTTGATTGCATTACGTTCTTCTGTGATTTTTCCACATGGGAAGAGAGAAAGTTGTTGTCGGAAGTTGGTACTCTATTTATAACAAGAAATCGTCCCTCTTGTCCAGGCTAAATGGCTTTCAATTTGGTTTGATGATGAAGCCATTAACAGATCTTGTCCGGGTAAGGATGGTGGTCAGATTTTGGGATGGGAGAAAGGAAATAAATAAGAAAAAAATTCCACCTTGAGTTGTGATGTCCTTTGAATTTGAGCATGTCCTGATTAGAGAGGAAGAATTTCCCTAGTTTAAAAGATCTGAGTTGAATTTGTAAGCATGGAGTGCTTTTTGAGCTTGGATGAGGATTTTTGGCCACAGCACCCCGAGACCCCGAGACTTGAAAATGGTTTTGAAGGCATAGACATGCCGAGAAGTAAGAGAATGGTGATATCTGGATGGCCAGAGCGGGGATGTTTCCCGAGATGTCCTCAAACTGAGCAGTGTAGCGTGTCATCCCGATCCAACTCTTTGACACTGAGTTGATGGCAAGACTTTCACGGTCTTAAAAGTGACAACTAGTATAATCTTATGAAATCTCCTTCGCAACATCTCCAAGAAGGCTGAAATAGTTCACATATACATAAAATGCAAAGTATGACTCTCATCCACCGACCTCACTTATAAAAAGTAACCATACGTCTAGCCCTTTCAGAAAAATCAACCACTCCCCCACCATGCGGGAGAAAAGCAACCAGCCGCCCAACCTCGGCTACAAAATCAACCAATCGCCCACCCCCTTTTCCATGCTTGATCATGGCATGTGTCACAGACCTGAAATGGAGAAGCGTGCAATGGTGCATCTGGCTGATCCATGATGAGCGACTGAAGTCATGTCATGCATTGATGCCGTATGGTATGTGGCACCAACATGGCATTTTACACGTTTCTGGGTTCCTCAGATATTGGCATATGTGTAATTTTGTGTGCAGTGTTGGTACATGTGTTGTTTTCTGTGTGTTTTTTTCTGTGCGACGTTGTCGTATGCATTTTTTTGGTGCGCAACGTTGTGTAATCAATTTTTTTCCAAAGATTGGATACATGTGACTCATGCTCCTCCAAGAAGTACTTGCCGATGCGTTCACCATACCCGGCAGATCAGTCATTGAAGATGAGAGTATTGGTCTAGTTGAAACTTCAGATGTACTGATCCAGTGACATCACCAAGGTCAAGGTGGTTTCCCTGGTTTGTGCTGGCAGTTCTTGAAGGAGTTCGAGTTTGGCCTCGAGGTTATCATCATTATCGAGATCCATTGCTAGTTGCGTGTGACCACAGCGTGTCACATGAACGGTGGCATCACCATTGCTTCAATATCGGAATTCAAAAATCCCTTCAGATTAGGCACTCCCACCTGTCAAAACAGGCCAAAGTCAAAGATTGAGATGGTACACACCTTCAGCAACACAAGGCCGGGCAGTTATGATAAAAAGTGACAAGTGGGAAAACATCAAACATGTAGCAGATGTTGATTGCCTAGGGTGGAGAGAAGTGAGGGTTGTGTTTCCAGAATCTTGGAGATTTCCCCTGGGATTGGTGGGGTTTTGAGCAGTGTTGTTGGTTACAAGAGGTGTGGCTTATAATCCAGCTAAGGAATTCGCCGTTGGCGGAGGCGCAGATTCGCCAGAGCCCTGCGATTGTAGGCCATGTCGCAACCTTTACAGCATCATGGTGTTGGGCTTGTTTTTCTGTGAAGAGCTTTGGCCTACACCAAAAGGGGAAGGTTTGAGACAGGGTTGAGATATGATGCCTGGGAACGGCGAGAATTTTTTTTGTGACCAACCTCCAAAATCCAGTTATCCTTCTAGAAAGAAAAACGCGTCGTTTGAAATTGATCTTTTTTTAGCAAGGCAGGCTAGATTTTTTCTTTTTGGGGGT
This sequence comes from Penium margaritaceum, assembly GCA_023375785.1. Taxonomy (NCBI): domain Eukaryota; kingdom Viridiplantae; phylum Streptophyta; class Zygnematophyceae; order Desmidiales; family Peniaceae; genus Penium; species Penium margaritaceum. Next base: position 166,803 of record SZWC01002054.1, on the reverse strand, counting down.
TCATAGCTTTGCTGTTGACATAAACAAGGAGTTTGGCATGCTTACCCACATATATTTCTCTTGCTTCAGCGGTAGAGGCAAAACATGCTTCCAAAGTGCTTGCAAAGTCTCCAGTTTTTAGGACAGATCTGGGGTTTGATCCTTGTAACAAGCCAAAGTGGTAGGGTCAAATGTCCGTGGGAGATGGTAGTGATTGATAGCAATCCTCTCCGCTAAGTGGAGGGAGATAGAGGTAGTATTGATGCTTTGAGTTGGAACAACCGGAATAGGTTTGAGATCATTGTAGGTCAAGTTGTGTCCTTGAAAAAGATGAAGTCCAAAAAATCACCATTCGCCATTGATGCTGAAGTTTGAAATATCCGAAGGAGTACAGGAACACAGCTTTACGTGATGAGGAATGAGGACTGCTGGCAGAAAAGCAGCTTTGTAGTTACACTTTGATACTTAGGGTAGTATCCAGGTTAGGGTGTGCAGAAGTGTACGAACAAAGCACAGATACCCAGCCACATTTTCCTTTTTTTTTTCCCCCTCTTGGCCACATTTTTGGGGGATTTCAATGCGTTGAGGAGCGCTAGTTTAGAATACAAACTGTAGGGGTAACAAACAACATATGCTGAGTAACCGACTAATGTGAATGAGTTGTGGGAAAGTGGTTTTCAACCTCAAAGTGAATCCATGAGGTCAAGATGTGCAGATGGGTTGAAGGTGGAGGTGAGTAGCAGAGTTGAAGGAGAATCTTACTGAATTTCATGATGCAGAAGAATTGATGGCGATGAGATCGGACTACCCTAGTTTTTTCTCCGTGTGTTGATGCATGTCGCAAGATCCCATGTATGTTTTTTTCCTATAAAATCATGGATAGCAAGTAGAGTAACAAAGATGGTGATGAAGTGCCTTTGGAGGATTCGGCCAATCGATGTGTCCATCCATGTGTGAAAGGATGAGCATGTTATCTACAACCATGTGCTTCCAATGTTTTCAATGTCCGTTAGTCAATGTGGCTTGGCATCCGGCGCGGAATTGGTTCTTAAGATCCATGCCGGTCTTTATGGGTCGCTTGATTTGAGCTGTAGACTTTGATGTTGTGTTGGCCAACTGGTATGGTTCTGAGGTCGTCCATGTGGAGATATCTTCCGGGGTGGTGTTTTCCACAAGGGATAGAGTCCTCCATGCTGGGTTTGAGGTAGTCATCACTTGCCGCTTGGCAGTGCGCAAGCGCTTGTTCACCTCCGCAAGGTCAACGAGAACTTGTGAATGGCCAGATTGAAAGAAAACAATGCAAGCCTTGGAGAAAATGAGAGTTGAGCCTCATGTGGATGCATTTTTCCCTATTCTTCAAAGCCACAAGTAAACCACTTCCTGACCATTTCAGAACAAGACACAAGGAGAATTTTACCATGCTAAAAACTACTCTTAACTATTTATAGTGTAGTTTTGGGAGGTAATTTGGTGATTCTTCAGCTGGCTAGACAGTGTTACCACGTTAGTGATATCATAGCTAGGATACTTTGTTCTATTGTTCTCGGTAACCTCGTGACTTGATGCCACTCACCAGCACGTACTCTATGGTATTGGAAAGCTACATTGACAATTCATCTTCACCGTTTGAGCTCTCTGGTGTTCACAAGAAATCTGCCAGTGGCCAGCTCCCCAGCCTACTCTATTGGTGGTAATGCATTTGTTTTTTTCCTGGCTTGACAGTGCAGAGCTCTTCTTTTCCCATCTGCTTCTTCTCTTGGATTGTCATTCACACAACCGAGCAGCTCATATTGTTCTCATGTTCGTTCTTGTTTCTGTTACAAAACTCTTAGGAAGTTTCCACCAGCTTGGAAAATGCATTGTGTAGATGCATGCACACGAGGCTCTGAGGGGAGGAAGAGGTATCCCTCTCTCACCCTCATTCCGCATGTTTATTTCTATGTTTTGTAGCATTTCTTTGACGTCCCTCCACCTTTTGAAGTACCACTTCTCTCATTGTATTTCATGCAACATATCCTCACACCCTCACAAACATAAGTTCCTTGAAGGCTCTTTCCATTCCCTGATGGGATTAGATAAGAAGGGAGATTGCACTTGCGTTCTCCACCAAACATTCCTCAGTAGTAATGATTGAGACTTCTAGGATAGACTCGGCTGGGCTGGGCGGGGCATACAAATCCTGGCAATTTGGAGGCCCTGGATGAAGGCTCATGTCACATAACCTACGGTAGAGCCAGAGGTGAAATTCTGTTGAAACTTTGCCGAGAAAAGCTGTCGTTGCAACTGTCTTCTTCATGAAGATGTGAAGTGATGGTGGCATTTTCGCCAGCATAGAAGCAACAATAGCAGCTTTGTTTGGTTGTTGAATCAATAGCACAGCTTGCTCTATTTGAACTAGCAGCTTGCAGTAGCACAAACACCAGTAGCAACATGAGTAGTAGAAGCAGGATTAGCATCAGCTGCAGTGCCTTAGAAGTCACGGCAGAACCAGTAGTGACAAACAACGATCGCAACAACGGAAAGCACTAGCACTGCGAATTCGGCTTCATTTACATCAACCGCGGTAGAAGGAGACCGTAGTAACACTAGTAGAGTAACAAGTGCAAGGAACCTACATCACGAATTCTTGGCACTGGTCGTCAATCTTTTTCTGTAGCCGACAGGCTTGCAGACGACGAGTATGTCAAACAATGAGCTCGTTGACTACGAGCTTGTTTTTTGACGGAAACAAGCTTAGTGCTTGTCACGAGAGAGAGAAAAAAACAACAAGAAACAGCCGGAGTGCACTCGGGTGCACAACTTAGAAGCAGACTCTAGGTGACCACTCTTGGCATCCATTTTTTTCTGTAAAGTTTTCTTCTATTCTACTTGGATTTTATTTTTTTCCTTTTTCATTTTCCTAATATTTCTAACCTATCTCTCACACCCTTCTTGGCTGAGACCAGGATCCTTGGAGACTTATCCAAGTATCTCGGAAGATGTGCATTTGTACGAAATGGTACTGATCTACATCCTCCACCTCCCTCCTTCTCCCTCGTATGCCCTCCTCTATCCTCCTCTATCCTCCTCTATCCTCCTCCAACTTCCCTCCCCCTCCTTTTCCCTCCTCCCTCCTCCTCCTCCGCTTTCTCCCCCCTTGTCCGTCCTCCATCCTCCTTTATCCTCCTAATTATCCTCCTCCATCTTCCCTCCTCCTTGCTCTCAACCACTCCTCTCCTCCACCTTCTCCCTCCTCCTCTCTCCCCCCTCCACACCAATTCTTCCCCACTCCACCCTCCTCCTTTACCCTCCATCCTCTCCCCATTCTACCCTCTCCACCACTCCCCCTCCCTCCACACCACCTCCCTCCTTCACCCTCCCCCTCCATGGCCTCCCACCCTCCATTGCCCTTCCTACCCCAGCACCATCCCCTTCTGTACTCCATTCTCCATCTCTCCATTTGCTTTCCCTCCCCCTCCTGTGTCCTCTAACCTCATCTCCTCATCCATCATCTTCCTATCCACCATCATCTTCTCATTATCAACTGCCCTCTTCTCTCTCCTCTCCCACTTCCCCATCTCCATCGCTCCCTCCTCCTTTCCTCCTACAATGTCCAATCGTACGCAGCCTCTCCCCCTCATCCATCGTAAGATTCACGGCCTCCTCCTCCTCCTCATTCCTTTGTCCCTCACACACAGTCTCCCTATCCACCACCCTCTTCTTCTATGTACACTCCATCCACCATTAAACCCTCTTCCTCTCTTTAACATACGTTCATCGCTCACCTGTGTTTGATTTCTAAAGCATGGGATGTTTATACGTAATCACAATAGTGAAGTTGAGTGTGATTTGCATACAAGAAGAAGTGGTAGCGATGAATTTCATTTTGTATGCAATTGGAAGTTCAAAGTGGCTATGTAACTTGGTAACCTACTCAAGGCGCAAACTACATCATTTCCCCTTGCATGTAAACGAGATGAGAAACTCAACTTGGTACATGTTAAACTTAAACACGTAACATGTAACAAGCCAAGTACTATCTCAAATAAAAGCATGTGCCAATTTAAGATTTCCCCTTGAGGTAATTGATTAGTAGTTTGTTGTAATGGAAAAGGATGGACTGTTCACATCCATCCATTCACATCACAAGAGCAAGAAAAATCATGTACTGTTTTCCCCTAAGACAATATGCCGGTCAGTAGGTTGTGCTCTGGTGCAGACCTTGTGAATTTTTACCTATACATTGAGGTGTTGAGGACAACCATTCCTTTTGGGGGCTTTCATCTAGTTTTCTATCCATCTTTAACATCAGTTCTTTACTTTGCCCTCAGAGCCACCACTCCTATGACAAATTAATTACATTGTTTTCTCGACATGCGTGGGATCACCTAGCGCACGGACATAGTTTACATTTGTCACAAGACAGGAGGCCACCTTGTAACTAAAATCTGTTCAACCTCTAGCAAGCAGCTCCAGAAGGGTTTGCACAGCCACTCGACCGTTTGAAGTTGAACAACTCAGTCGCAATTGTGAGGCCAGACAAACAACTTCATAACGTAGCTCCGACGCCATTTACGCAACACCGTGTCGGCACTTCAAGCTCCTGCTCTGATCCCGGCCAGCAGTAAAGAATGTGAGCAATCCTGCATCGCTAATCTGTGGTGAGACACGTGTGTGAACATGGGAGGAAAAAGGCAAAGAAAATCATTTTTCCATTTGTCACAGTGTGCCATCCTAATGCCACACTCACCTTTGTGGCGCCTAAGTTAGCTAAACTAGTATGAAGCCAAGGAAGAATTGCAGCATTAGGAAGCACATCATCTATCTGGTGTTATAAATACATGGGTGTGGAACATACAGATTTAGATTTATGCTTATTCACTACCACTTTTACCTCCATGAAATCACGGCATGCGGTTGATGGCTTGCACTATTTCACTCCCATGTTTGTGCATCTAGAAGTTTTGCTGGAGCAACATGTGAAAGCTATGCCTCGCGCGGTAGTCTAGTGGGGTTGGACTAGCAAACAAGCAAAGCCACGGTGGTTAAAAACCACCATGAGGGGGACTGTTGTATTGACGCTACCAATTGTGGTTGGACCCTGCTAGCACTACCAACAATGGCACAGGCCTTGTTTGCATGGCCACCATTGGCTAGGGACCATCGTAGCTCAGCTAGTCATTGAATACACCCTGCTTGTAGAGCCAAAAGCGGTTGAGTGCCCTGGTGGCACCACCTTTAGTGGCGTACGCCCTCCTGGCCAACCACCAGTAGCTAAGGGCCCTACATGCACTGCCACGAGTGGCACACACCGTGTTGATGTGGCCAGAAATTGCTAAGGGCCATATTGGCGTGACCGAAAGTGACATTTGCTTTGGTGGCGCTACCAACAGCGCTTAGACCCTATTGGTGCCGCCAACGGTGGCATACGCTTTGTTAGTATGGCCAGCTTGCGTGGCCAGCAACGGCTAAGGGCCTACTTGCCTGAAAACAAATGGCATAGATCATGCAGGCACAAAATAAAGTGGCTAAAGAACATACTAACACTACCATTAGTAGCACAGACCCTCTTGGCATTGCCACCAGCATCTAGGCCATGCTGATATTGCCAATAGTGGCACATGCAATGCTATCATGACAAGTAGTGGCTCAGGGCTCTAATAGCATGATTAGAAGCGGCACACATCCTGCTGGCATGCACCTTATTGGTACTACCTGCAACGGCCTTCCCCTAGAGGCAGTGCCAATAGTGGCACCAACACTAGCAGAAGCTTGGTGAGTCTTGCTAAGTAACACCATGAGAACAAACATGTTATTTCTTTGTTACCAGCAACAACAAGAAGTACATTAGAATCACCAAAAAAAATTGCACTCTATAGGTACTGCACGTATTGGCAAGAGCTACTCAAGAAGTATCGCATTCAACTCGAACCTTTCCCAAAATGGCATGGGTTAACCTGGCAATGCAAGAAACTCAACAAGCACAGTAGGTTTTTCCAAAAACAAATAGTAGTACTATGAGATCACTGGCAATAGTTTACATCGCGTGGGCATTGGTAGAAGTTGGAAAGAGCTTGATTGGAACTGCTATAATTGGCATACACTGGTAGCACTACGTGTAAAAAGCAAGCGTGGATGGACATGGATGTGCACCATGAGGGTACACATCCATGTCCAATCCCCTTCTTCTGCCAAGTCCTAGACACTGGCTGGTGGAGGCCTTGGAAGTTGAGGGGTTATAAATCACAAGTGGCCAATTCAAAGCTGGTAGCACCCTGAAGGAAGTATGTCACTAGGAAAGGTCTTATTGGTAGTGTGCAAAGGCGTGTTAAGCCCGCCCCACCCTCCCCTCATTTAGGCTAAACTCCCCGGTACTAGCTTGACCAACAAAGGCTTGAGCCTTTTTCGTTAGCCTTAACGACATCATCCGTCTTGGCTTGTCGAAGCACTATGATCCGTGGTGGCATTAATAGAAAACAGCTTCAGCCGTGTTAGGTTGTCTTACATCGACATGGAATGTGTTGGTTCATCGAGCAAACGTCTAAGTCATGCCGGCTTGTCTCGTAGAGGCATGAGCTATGCTAATTCATAGATCATACCTCTTTCATAATGATTGTTAGTTTGATGACCGTCATCGTGAACACTGAAAGTTTTTCATGTGTGGCTGAGGTACTCTATAATGGAATGTGCATGTTCGTTTGCAGTGCATCAGTATGGGAATGGTGAAATAGCCATTCGCGTCTTGAGCTCCGCTTACGTTGTCGGCATGCCCGCTACCGGCCAAACACCTCAACATACTCAGTTTGGACAAGATTTTACGTGGCATAAATCAAACATGGTTGTCTCTCTATGGTCTGTCTTTAATTGTTGATAGTATTATTCATGGATGAGGGTCATTGTTGAACATTTCATGGAATCTCCTCTTGATCATGGACACAATGGCTTACAAGACGAGGAAAGCTTCCACCTTGTCTCCTTTTTCGAGACTTTTCACACCTTGGTGGAATCTACGCCAGACTAGGATGATGAATGTGACCTGTTTTCAACCCATGCTGGCAATAATGGAGACAAATATGGTTGAGTATTGGAAAGGATTGTGCTCACACCGTGAGACATGCCATGATGAAATCCAACATGGTCCAATCACCCACACATAAACTTGAATGACACCTATATCAACGGAGCCATCTACCAAACATCCAAATCATTACAAACTAGATTTTGAGCCATTGGGATGGATGATTTGAAACCACTCACAGTCCCTCAATTTGTTATGGATGTTTTCAGATGCTTAAGTCATCATTCTGATGACATCTTGTTTGCTCAAATGTGCACTATTGGATCCCTTGCTGATCTCGCCAAATATTTTGCTCATTTGTGGAGCATTGTCCAATGTTCATTACGTTCAAAGTAGCGTCCTCTTGTACTTCTTTGAATGGACGCGGTGTGTGATTTGTGCAATTGAGCTTGCTAGCAATCTTGTAACATAAGCATGGTTGTGTGGGGATGCACAACATCATTCTATACATCTCAATGAGATTCTTATTAGACATCGACAATCCATGGAACTCATTGGTGGTGAAATGATCTACCCGTGAGCACAATTTGGTAATCATCGTCGGTGAAAGGCAATACAGAGCGACAAAAGACCCAAATACATGGTTTGAAGGTCATGAGCAATGATAGACAGTCCAAATACGAAGGAAGTATGATTTTGTACCAAATGTCTCCAATGTCTTCCCACCAACATCTTCTGATTTTCTAATGAAGCTACGGACACACTGGATGCATTCGTGCTCTTATGGAGAATGACACATATTCTAAACATTCCTCAGTTTTTATGTACACAAAGCAAAAACTATGCTTAGGGATGCACTCCCATTTTTCTTCCCCCTACAAGTATGCAATGAACCAATTGCATATTGGAGTTGGAAAAAAGTGGCATTGCTCAAGTCGTCCAAGTCTGATCATCTAAATTATCTCTCATCACGAGAGAAAATTTAGTAACCATAGAGATGGAATGAAATAAGCTTATTGGAGAGTGTGCTTACCTATTGCAAGGTCGACGAAGTTGACGGAAATGTATCCTTTGTCAAAAAGTTTGCAACAATGTATTTAACAGATTTCCCTGTGCAAAGTTGAAAGATTTTTATGCTCATCTATGAAGCCGACCATTTTGCGTGCTCATCCGTAGAGCTGACAGTTCTGTATACTCATGCAACAATTTGATAATTTGGTAATAGTAAATGAGAAGCTGACAAATTTGAGTGCCTTGTGGAAACCGTAATAACCACTGCATTAACCCTTGTCAGTTCTGTACAGCTTTCATGGCCCGGTGCCCGCGCTCATGCAGGTGCAGCGAGGAGTGAAGCACCACCTGCCTCGGCAATGGTGCCTGCGGGCACTTCAGATGGCACAGCCGCCCCGCCTCCGCCCCCAGTCTACCCCTACCCTCCCGCTCCGCCTGCGTCATGCAATGCCACAAGCAGCAGCAGCAGCCAGCAGGAGCCGGCCGCACCAGCAGGCATGGTGACTGGTGTGCCGGTTCAAGTAGACGGAGCACCCCCTCCGGGTGGCTATCCTCCGCCTCCTCATCAGCAGCCCAATCCGTACGCCAATCCGTACAACGCTGCTGCGCATCCTCCTGGATCGCACCCGCCTCCTCCCCCTCACCATGCGTATGTTGAAACAGGCGTCCCTGTCAACCCCATGCCGTACTACCCGCCGCCGCAGCCCCATCCGCCAATCACGAAACCTCTGGGTACTAAAGTGGTGAGTTGCTGTTAGCTTTGCGTCTTTGTTCTCTTTTGCGAACAGGTAGGCTGGCTGGCTGAGGGGAGAAGGAACGTGGGCTGGCTCATTCGTTCCCACTGCACACAATTTCAGATCACTGTCAATTGTGTTGTTCGCGTTTTCGCTGTTTTCCGTTCCTCTCTGTTGTCGGCTGCTGCTCGTCGCTCGTGCGACGCAGCAACCACAAGAGATATGTTTTGTCCGTCATGGTGAATTGCATGCACTGCATGTCATGGCATGCCATGCCGTGCCATGCCGTGCCGTGCCATGTGACCTCCCTGCCACATTATGCCACGTCACGCCATACCAGTCATGCCATGCCACGTCATGGCATGGCATGCCATGCTATGATTGGCTGTTCCTTGCCATTCCATTCCATGCCATGCCATGCCATGCCACGCCCTGCCATGCCCTGCCACGCAATGCCATGGCATGTCATGCCATGCTATGCCGTGCCATGCCATGCTATGTTGGCTCCGCCAGCTGCTTGTCGCCATCCCATCCCATGACAATATCCTAGTAGTGCAGCATGCTCATCATGTCACCTGTGCCTGGTCCAGTGAAGGATTCTTCGACTGTGTTTGGTGGCTCCTCCTGTTTCCCCCATCTGCCTTAGCGGGCACAGCCACAAGAACACCAAACCCTGCATTCGCAGTCTTCTGCTTCTCCGTCATGCATGCATGCATGTGAAGAGGAGCCATGGGGTGCATGGACCAGCCAGCCAGTCCAATTCTCCTCAGCCACTTCTGAAATTATTGTCTGCTCCCATTTCCCACTTCTTTCGTGCCGTTGTATTGCTGTGATTGTGTGGTGTGCGTGCGTGGCAGGAGGTGCACCAAGCATATGACGCTCTAAATGTACAGATTCCTGCCCTTGGGATGACGTGCAATGCCGTCTTTCCCATCGTGTTTGGCATTGTGAGTGCATGAGATGGTGTGTGTGTGTGTGTGTTGATATCTAGATAACGATGATTTTGCGATGCATGCGATAGCAATAACAATAACGATTTTTTTTTTTGCGATAAACGATATCAACATCTTTATCTCAACTTTTTTGTCGCGATGTTATCTCTCCGTTTGGGCGATTTTATCTCTGTGCACGGGCAATTCTATCTCACCTTGGAAAACGATGTTATCTCTTTCTAGGCCACCATTATTGTGAACAGTGCTCAAAACATGATTTTGTGCCGACTTTCATTGTAATGCAAAGTGTGACAACACGATATTATCTCCATGAAGGCAAAGTTGAAAGAGGAGGGGGGGTCTACAAAATAGTGGAAAAAAAGGGGGGCAGTCGAGGGGTTGTTCAACCCTCCCCGTCGCTTCTCATTTAGGGCGACGGAGAGGATTGACACCCCCTTACCGTGGCTCGGACGGCCGCGGGTGCGATAACACCCTCGGCCTTCCAGTTTTTGTTGTCGGCGAGGACGATCTGCAGGCGCACGCTCGCACAACAGCAGACGCAGGAGCAGCCGCAGCAGAAGCAGAAACAGGGGCAGCAGCAGTAGCAGCAGCAGCAGCATGCAGATGCAGATGCAGCAGCAGGGGGCCGCAGGGGATGCGGCAACAGCAAGGGCAGGTTCTTCTGCACTCTGTGAACACCCTGCCACTCCACACCGCCCCTTTCCCCCACCCCCTCCACTCCCTCCTCTTTCGCCAACGATGTAATCGCCGGCGCGCTACGAAGCTGCGCCGGCGATAACGTCGCGCAACGATGAAATCGCCGGCGGCTGGCGATGTTATCTCCGCAATTTTGCGATGATATCGCTTTGCGATAATATCGCAAATTTCAGACCCTCTCTGGGAGGGTCTGTATCGTTATCGCATCTGCTATCGCGATACAGATTATCGCGATAACAGGTGCGATAGAAAATTGCGATAATCGCAATTATTTCAAACGATGTTATCTCACACCAACCCTGCGGGCGCCTTATTCCACCTCAAAGCGAATAAGGCGTTTTGAAATGAACTCTCTCTGCTGAGATTTCTGTGGGTCCCGAACCTATGGGCACCCCCTCAGGACCCATTTTGTCCAAATAAATAAGGCGCACCTTACTTTTAACTAAGGCGCGCCTTTTTCCATCACTGCCCCCCCCCACCCCCTCCCCCTGGCCCCCCTGGTGCAGCAAACACCACTTTCGACCGTCGACCTTGATGTCCATGCCTAACATGGCGAGGTGAATCTGTGAGCATTTGACCTCAACCTCGAGATGTGGAGGAAAACATGTTATTGTTGTTATCATCATCATCATCATCATCATCATCATCATCATCATCATCATCATCACTAGGGTGGGCAAAAATATTGTATCGAGTCGATATTTATATCGATATCGAACTTCGATATCGATATTGATATCGATATCGATATCGAGCTCGATATCGATACGATATCGATATCGAGCCCCTGGGGGGGGGCCCCCGGACCCCCCTCCACTCGAACTGCTCGGGTGGAGGGNCATCATCATCATCATCATCATCATCATCATCATCATCATCATCATCATCATCATCATCATTATCATCACCAGCATTGGCATCGCCACCATCATGACCATCACCACCACTACAACCACAGCAGCAGCAGCAGCGCCACCACAAGAAGCACACCGCCACCACCACCACCACCCCCGCCGCCGCCGCCGCCGCCGCTGTCATCATACTCATCATCATCATCATCATCATCATCATCATCATCGTCGTCGTCATCATCATCATCATCATCATCATCATCATCATCATCATCATCATCATCATCATCACTAGGGTGGGCAAAAATATTGTATCGAGTCGATATTTATATCGATATCGAACTTCGATATCGATATTGATATCGATATCGAGCTCGATATCGATACGATATCGATATCGAGCCCCTGGGGGGGGGCCCCCGGACCCCCCTCCACTCGAACTGCTCGGGTGGAGGGGGCTCGGAGGGTCGATATCGCCGATATCGACGATATCGACGATATCGACGATATCGACTGTAAATGTTTTTTATTTTTTATTTTTAAATTTAGGGCAGCCGAGGCGCGCGCGCCTGGGCTGCCTGCTGAATTTTTTTTTTCTTCATTATGACCTGGAAGGCTCATTTCTTGCCATTCCACAACACAACTTCACTTCTCAAAGCAATTTTCGCGCTAACTCTGCAACGATGTCCTCCCCTCGTCGTCCAAGGCCTACACCAAGCTCTCTCATGCTCTACCCATGGGTGGCCAACGCCGTCAAGGGACGGCGATCTACAAGGGTGCGCAAGGAGCACCACCCCAAGGCAAAGGTGGTGGACACCACACCACCTACCTCC
>SZWC01002054.1:64411-77373 GCA_023375785.1 Penium margaritaceum | reverse complement strand
GTGCCAGAGTTGTGCCAGAGTTGTGCCAGAGTTGGCCAGAGTTGTGCCAGAGGTGTGCCAAAGATGTGCCAGAGTTGCGCCAGAGTTGTGCCAGAGGTGTGCCAGAGTTGTGCCAGAGTTGTTCCAGAGTTGTGCCATTGTTGTGCGAGAGGTGTGCCAGAGTTGTGCCACAGTTGTGTCACAGTTGTGCCATAGTTGTGCCAGAGTTGTACCAGAGGTGTTTTAAAGCTGTGCCAGATTTGTGCCTGAATTGTGCCAGAGTTGTACCTGAGTTGTGTCAGAGTTGTGTCAGAGTTGTGCCAGAGTTGTGCCAAAGATGTCCCAGAGTTGGGCCAGAGTTGTGCAAGAGTTATGCCCGAATTGTGCCAGAGTTGTGCCAGAGTTGTGCTAGAGATGAGCCAGAGTTGTGCCAGAGTTGTGCCAGAGTTGTGCCAGAAGTGTGCCAGAGTTGTACCAGAGTTGTGCCAGAGTTATGCCAGAGTTGTGCCAGAGTTGTGCGAGAGTTGTGCCAGAGTTGTGCCAGAGCTATGCGAGAGTTGTGCCGGAGTTGTTGCAGAGTTGTGCCAGAGTTGTGCCAGGGTTGTGCCAGAGTTGTGCCAGAGTTCTGCCAGAGTTGTGCCAGAGCTATGCGAGAGTTGTGCCGGAGTTGTTGCAGAGTTGTGCCAGAGTTGTGCCAGGGTTGTGCCAGAGTTGTGCCAGAGTTCTGCCAGAGTTGTGCCAGAGCTATGCGAGAGTTGTGCCGGAGTTGTTGCAGAGTTGTGCCAGAGTTGTGCCAGGGTTGTGCCAGAGTTGTGCCAGAGTTGTGCAAGTGTTGTGCCAGAGTTGTGCCAGAGTTGTGCAAGAGTTGTTCCAGAGTTGTGCCAGAGTTGTGCCAGAGTTGTGCCACAGTTGTGCCACAGTTGTGCCAGAGTTCTGCCAGAGTTGTGCCAGAGCTATGCGAGAGTTGTGCCGGAGTTGTTGCAGAGTTGTGCCAGAGTTGTGCTATAGTTGTGCCAGGATTGTGCGAGGATTTTGCCATGATTATGAAAACTTTGTACCAGAGTTGAGCCAGAGTTGTGCCAGAGTTTTGCCAGAGTTGTGCAAGAGATGTGCCAGAGTTGTTCCAGAGTTGTGCCAGCGTTGTGCCAAAGTTGAGCCAGAGGTTTTCCATAGTTGTGCCAGAGTTGCGCCAGAATTGTGCCAGAGTTTTATCAGAGTTGTGCGAGAGTTGTGCCAGGGTTGTGCCAGACTTGTACCAGAGTATTGCCAGAGTTGTGCCAGAGTTTTACCAAAGTTGTGCCACAGTTGTGCCAGAGTTGTACAAGAGTTGTGCCAGAGTTGTACAAGAGTTGTGCCAGAGTTGTGCCAGAGTTGTGCCAGAGCTGTGCCAGAGTCATGCCACGATTGTGCCATGATTGTACCAGAGTTTTGCTAAAGTTGTTCCAGAGTTGTGCCATAGTTGTGCAAGAGTTGTTTCAGAGTTGTGCCAGAGTTGTGCCAGAGTTTTTCCAAAGTTGTGCCACAAGTTTGCCAGAGTTGTGCCAGAGTTGTGCTAGAGTTGTGCCAGAGTTGTGCATGAGTTGTGCCAGAGTTGTGCCAGAGTTGTGCCAGAGTTGTCTCAAAGTTGTGCCATCATTATGCCAGAGTTGTGCCAGAGTTGTGCCATGGTTTTACCAGAGTTGTGCCAGAGTTGTGCCAGAGTTGTGCCAAAGCTGTGCCAGAATTGTGCCAGAGTTGTGCGAGAGATGTGCCAGTGTTGTGCCAGAATTGTGCCAGAGTTGTGCCAGAGTTTTTCCAGTGTTGTGCCAGAGTTGTTACAGCTTTGTGCCAGAGTTGTGCCAGAGCTGTGCCAGACTTGTGCCAGCGTTGTGCCAGAGTAGAGTGAGAGTTGTGCCAGAGTTGTGCCACAGTTGTGCCAGAGTTGTACCAGGGTTAAGCCAAAGTTGTGCCAGAGTTGTGCCAGAGTTGTGCCAGAGTTATGCCACAGTTGTGCCACAGTTGTGCCAGAGTTGTACCAGTGTTGTGCCAGAGGTGTTCCAGGGTTGTGCCAGAGGGTGCCAGAGTCCTGCCAGGATTGTGCCATGATTGTGCCAGAGCTGTGTCAGATTCGTGGCAGAGTTGTGCAAGAATTGTGCTAGAGTTGTGCCAGAGCTGTGCTAGATTTGTGGCAATGTCTTTCCAGAATTGTGCCAGAGTTGTGCCAGAGTTGTGCCAGAGTTGTGCAAGAGGTGTGCCAGAGTTGTGCCAGAGTTGTGCAAGAGGTGTGCCAGAGTTGTGACAGAGTTGTGCCAGAATTTTGCCAGAGTTGTGCCAGAGTTGTGCTTGAGTTGTGCCACAGTTTGTACAGAGTTGTGCCATAGTTGTGCCAGAGAAATTCCAGATTTTTGACAGAGTTGGGCCAGAGTTGTGCCAGAGTTGTGGCAGAGTTGTGCCAGAGTTGTGCCAGATCTTTGCCAGAGTTTTGCCAGAGTTGTGCCTGAGTTGTGCCAGAGTTAAACGAGAGTTGTGCCAGAGTTGTGCCAAAGTTGTGCCAGAGTTGTGCCAGAGTTCTTTTCGAGGTGTGCCAGAGCTATGCCAGAGTTGTGGCAAAGTTGTTCCAGATTTGTGCCAGAGTTGTTCCAGAGTTGTGCCAGGATTGTGCCATGATTGTGCAAATGTTGTACCAGGTTTGTGCCTGAGTTGTGTCAGAGTTGTGCCAGAGTTGTGCCAGACTTTTGCCAGAGTTGTGCCAGAGATGTGCCAGAGTTGTGCCAGAGTTGTGCCAGAACTGTGCCAGAGTTGAGCCAGAGTTTTGCCAGAGTTGAACCAGAGTTGTTTCAGAGTTGTACAAGAGTTGTGCCAGAGATGTGCCAGAGTTTTGGCAGAGTTGTGCCAGAGTTGTGCCAAAGCTGTGCCACAATTGTGTCAGAGTTGTGCAAGAGTTGTGCCAGAGTTGGAGCAGAGTTGTGCAGGAGTTGTGCCAAAGTTGTGCCAGAATTGTGCCAGAGTTGTGCGATAGTTGTGCCAGAGTTGTGCCAGAATTGTGCCAGAGTTGTGCCAGAGTTTGGCTCGTGTTGTGTCAGAGTTGTGCAAGGGTTGTGCCAGAGTTCAGCCAGAGTTGTGCTAGAATTGTAACAGAGTTGTACCAGAGTTTTGCTAGAGTTGTGCCAGAGTTGTGCCAGAGTTCTGCCAGGAGTGTACCAGGATTGTGCCATGATTGTGCCATAGTTGTGCCAGTGTTGTGCCAGAGTTCTGCCAGAGTTGTGCAAGAGTTGAGCCAGAGTTGTGCCAGAGGTTTGCCAGAGTTGTGCCAGAGTCATGCCAGAGTTGTGCCTGAGTCTTGCCAGAGTTGTGCCACAGTTGTGCAAGAGTTGTGCCAGAGTTGTGCCAGAGTTGTGCCAGAGTTGTGCCAAATTTGTGTCATGAATTGTGCCAGAGTTGTGCGAGAGTTGTGCCAGAGTTGTGCCAGAGTCATGCCAGAGTTGTGCCTGAGTCTTGCCAGAGTTGTGCCACAGTTGTGCAAGAGTTGTGCCAGAGTTGTGCCAGAGTTGTGCCAGAGTTGTGCCAAATTTGTGTCATGAATTGTGCCAGAGTTGTGCCAGAGTTGTGCCAGAGTTTTGCCACGGTTGTGCTAGAGTTGTGCCAAAGTTGTTC
Source organism: Penium margaritaceum (assembly GCA_023375785.1). Classification (NCBI taxonomy): domain Eukaryota; kingdom Viridiplantae; phylum Streptophyta; class Zygnematophyceae; order Desmidiales; family Peniaceae; genus Penium; species Penium margaritaceum. The sequence continues at coordinate 73,761 of SZWC01002054.1, read as the reverse complement.
CCGAATTGTACCAGAGTTGTGCCAGATTTGTGCAAGAGTTGTGCCAGAGTTTTGCCAGAGTTTTGCCGGTGTTGTTCCAGAGTGATTCCAGAGTTTTGCCAGAGTTGTTCCAGATTTGTGCCAGAGTTGTGCCAGTGTTGTGCCAGAATTGTGCCAGAGTTGTGCCAGAGTTATGCCAGACTTGTGCCAAAGTTGTGCCAGAGTTGTACCAGAGATGTGCCAAATTTGTTCCAGAGTTGTGCAATAGTTGTGCCAGAGTTGTGCCAGAGTTGTGCTAGAGTTGTGCTAGAGTTGTGCCAGAGATGTACCAGAGTTCTGCAAGAGTTGTGCCATAGTTGTGCAAAAGTTGTGCCACAGTCGTGCCACAGTTGTGCCAGAGTTGTGCCAGAGGTGGCCAGAGTGATGCCAGAGTTGTTCCAGAGTTGTGCCAGAGTCGTGCCTGGATTGTTCAATGATTGTGCCAGAGTTGTACCAGAGTTGTGCAAGAGTTGTGCCAGAGTTGTGCCAGAGTTGTGCCACAGTTGTGCCAGAATTGTGCCAGAGTTGTGCCAGAGTTGTTCCAGAGTTGTGTCAGAGTTGTGCCAGAGTTGTGCCAGAGTTATGGAAGAGTTGTGCCAGAGTTGTGCCAGAGGTTTCCCAGAGCTGTGCCAATGTGTGCCAGAATTTTGCCAAAGCTGTGGCAGAGGTGTGCCAGAGTTGTGCCAGAGTTGTGCCAGAGTTTTTCCAGGGTTGTGCCAAAGTTGTGCCAGATTTGTGCCACAGTTGTGCCAGAGTTGTGCCAGAGTTCTGCCAGAGTTGTGCTAGGGTTTTGCCAGAGTTATTCCAGAGTTGGGCCAGAAATGTGCCAGAGTTGTGCCAGAGTTGTGCTAGGATTCTGCCAGGATTGTGCCATGATTGTGCCAACGTTGTGCCAAAGGTGTGCCAGAGTTGTGCCAGATTTGTGCCAGAGTTGTGCCAGAGGTTTTCCAGAGTTGTGCCAGAGTTGTGCCAGAGTTTTGCCAGAGTTGTGCCAGAATTGTGCCAGAGTTGTGCCGGAGTTGTACCAGAGTTATTCCAGAGTTGTGCCAGGGTTGTGCCAGAATTGTGCCAGAGTGTTGGCAGAGTTCTGCCCGATTTGTGCCACAGTTGTGCAACAGTTTTGCCAGAGTTGTACCAGAGTTGTGCCAGAGTTGTGCCAGAGTTGTGCCAGAGTTGTGCCAGAGTTGTGCCAGAGTTGTGCCAGAATTGTGCCAGAGTTGTGCCAGAGTCGTGCCAGATTTGTGCCAGATTTGTGCCACAGTTGTGCCAGAGTTGTGCCACATTTGTGCCAGAGTTGTGCCAGAGTTGTGCAAGAGTTGTGCTAGAGTTGTTCCAGAGTTTTGCCAGTGTTGTGCCAGAGTGATTCCAGAGTTGTGCCAGAGTTGTGCCAGAGTTGTGCTAGAGTTGTGCCAGAGTTGTGCCAGAGTTGTGCCAGAGTTCTGCCAGAGTTGTGCCAGAGTTGTGCCAGAGTTATGCCAGAATTACACCAGAGTTGTGCCAGAGTTATGCCAGAGTTGTGCCAGAGGTCTGCCACGATTGTGCAAGGATTGTGCCATGGTTGTGCCAGAGGTGTGCCATCGTTGTGCCAGAGTTGTGCCAGAGATGTGCCATAGTTGTGCCAGATTTGTGCCATTTTTGTGCCAGAGTTCTGCCAGTGTTGCGCCAGAGTTGTGCCCGAGTTGTGGCAGAGTTGTTCCAGGGATGTGCCAGAGTTGAGCCAGAGTTTTGCAAGAGTTGTACCAGAGTTGTGCCAGAGTTGTACCAGAGTTGTGCCAGAGTTGTGCTATAGTTGTGCCATAATTGTGCCACAGTTGTGCCAGAGTTTTACCAGAGTTGTGCCAGAGATGTGCCAGAGTTTTTGCAGAGTTGTGCCAGAGTTGTGGCAAAGTTGTGCCACAATTGTGCCAGAGTTTTGCCAGAGTTGTGCAAGAGTTGTGCCAGAGTTGGGCCAGACTTGTGCAGCTGTTGTGCCAAAGTTGTGCCAGAATTGTGTCAGAGTTATGCGATAGTTTGGCCAGAGTTGTGCCAGAATTGTGCCAGAGTTGTGCCAGAGTTTGGCCAGTGTTGTGCCAGAGTCGTGCCAGGGTTGTGCCAGAGTTGTGCCAGAGTTGTGCCAGGAGTGTGCCAGGATTGTGCCATGATTGTGCCAGATTTGTGCCAGAGTTGTGCCAGAGTTGTGCCAGAGTTGTCCCAGAGTTGTGCCAGAGTTGTGCCAGAGGTGTGCCAGAGTTGTGCCAGAGTTGTGCCGGAGTTGAGCCAAATGTGTGTCATAAATTGTGCCAGAGTTGTGCCAGAGTTGTGCCAGAGTTGTGCCAGAGTTGTGCCAAAGGTTTGCCCGAATTGTGTCAGAGTTGTGCCAGATTTGTGAAAGAGTTGTGCCAGCGTTTTGCCAAAGTTTTGCCAGTGTTGTTCCAGAATGATTCCAGAGTTCAGCCAGAGTTGTTCCAGAGTTGTGCCAGAGTTGTGCCAGTGTTGTGCCAGAGTTGTGCAAAGTTGTGCCAGAGCTATGCCAGACTTGTGCCAGACTTGTGCCAAAGTTGTGCCAGGATTATACCAGGATTGTGCCATGCTAATGCCAGAGGTGTGCCAGAGTTGCGCCAGAGTTTTGCCAGAGGTGTGCCAGAGTTGTGCCTGAGTTGTGCCAGAGTTGTGCCACAGTTGTGCCAGTGTTCTGCAAGAGTTGTACCAGAGTTGTGCCAGAGTTGTGCCAGAGTTGTGCCAGGGTTGTGCCAGAGTTGTGCCAGAGGTATTCCAGAGTTGTGCCAGAGTTGTACCAGAGTTGTGCCAGAGTTGTGCGAGAGTTGTGCCATAGTTGTGCCAGAGTCATGCCAGGGTTGTGCAAAAGTCGTGCCAGGATTGTGCCATGATTGTGCCAGAGTTGTGCCAGAGTTGAGCCGGAGTTGTGCCAGAGTTGTGCCAGAGTTTTTCCAGAGTTATGCCAGAGTTGTGCCAGAGTTGTACCAGAGTTGTGCCAGAGTTGTGCCAGAGTTGTGCCATAGTTCTGCCAGAGTTGTGCCAGAGTTGTGCAAAAGTCGTGCCAGGATTGTGCCATGATTGTGCCAGAGTTGTGCCAGAGTTGTGCCAGAGTTCTGCCAGAGTTGTGCAAACGTTTTGCTGGAGTTGTGCCTGCTTTGTGCCAGAATTGTGCAAAAGCTGTGCCATAATTGTGCCAGAGTTGTGCCATAGTTGTGCCAGAGATGTGCCAGAGTTGTGCCAGAGTTGTGCCAAAGTTGGGCAAGAATTGTGCAAGAGTTTTGCCAGACTTGTCCCAGAGTTGTGCCAGAGTTGTGCCAGAGCTTTGCCAGAGTTGTGCAAGAGTTGTTTCAAAGTTGTGCAAACGTTGTGCCAGAGTTGTGCCAGAGTAGTGCCAGAGTTGTGCTGGAGTTGTGCCAGAGTTGTGCCAGGATTGTGCCAGGATTGTGCCATAATTGTGCCAGATTTGTGCCAGAGTTGTGCCAGAGTTGTACCAGAGTTGTGCAAGCATTGTGGCAGAATTGTGCCAGAGATGTGCCAGAGTTGTGCCAGAGTTGTGCCAGAGTTGTGCGAAAAATGTCGCAGAGTTGTGCCAGAGTTGTGCCAGAGATGTGCCAGGGTTGTACCAGAGTTGTGCAAGAGTAGTGCCAGAGTTGTGCCAGAGTTGTACCAGAGTTGTGCAAGAGTAGTGCCAGAGTTGTGCCAGAGGTGTGCCAGAGGTGTGCCAGAGTTTTGCCAGAGTTGTGCCAGATTTGTGCCAGAGTTTTACCAGAGTTCTGCCAGAGTTGTGCAAGATTTTGGCTAGAGTTATGCCAGAGGTGTGCCAGAGTTTTGCCAGAGTTGGATAAGACTTATGCCAGAGTTGTGCCAGGGTTGTGCCAGAATTGTGCCAAAGTTGTGCCAGAGTTGTGCTAGAGTTGTGCCACAGTTGAGCCACAGTTGTGCCAGAGTTTTCCAGGATTGTGCCAAGATTGTGCCATAATTGTGCCAGCTTTGTGCCAGAGTTGTGCCAGTGTTGTACCATAGTTGTGCAAGAGTTGTGACATAATTGTGCCAGAGATGTGCCAGAGTTGTGCCAGAGTTGTGCCAGAATTGTCCCAGAGTTGTGCCAGAGTTGTGCCAGAGTTGTGCCAGAGATATACAGGGTTGTGCCAGAGTTGTGCAAGGGTTGTGCAGGAGTTGTTCCAGAGTTGTGCCTGATGTGTGCCAGAGTTGTGCCACAGGTTTCCCAGAGCTGTGACAAAGTTGTGCCAGAATTGTGCCCGAGTTGTGCCAGAGTTGTACCAGAGATGTGCTAGAGTTGTACCAGAGTTGTGCCAGAGTTCTGCCAGAGTTGTGCCAGAGCTGTGCCAGAGTTGCACCAGAGTTGCTCCAGAGTTGTGCCAGAGTCGTGCCAGAGGTTTGCCAGAGTTGTGCCAGAGCTGTGCCAGAGTTGCACCAGAGTTGCTCCAGAGTTGTGCCAGAGTCGTGCCAGAGGTTTGCCAGAGTTGTGCCAGAGCTGTGCCAGAGTTGCACCAGAGTTGCTCCAGAGTTGTGCCAGAGTCGTGCCAGAGGTTTGCCAGAGTTGTGCCAGAGCTGTGCCAGAGTTGCACCAGAGTTGCTCCAGAGTTGTGCCAGAGTCGTGCCAGAGGTTTGCCAGAGTTGTGCCAGAGCTGTGCCAGAGTTGCACCAGAGTTGCTCCAGAGTTGTGCCAGAGTCGTGCCAGAGGTTTGCCAGAGTTGTGCCAGAGCTGTGCCAGAGTTGCACCAGAGTTGCTCCAGAGTTGTGCCAGAGTCGTGCCAGAGGTTTGCCAGAGTTGTGCCAGAGCTGTGCCAGAGTTGCACCAGAGTTGCTCCAGAGTTGTGCCAGAGTCGTGCCAGAGGTTTGCCAGAGTTGTGCCAGAGCTGTGCCAGAGTTGCACCAGAGTTGCTCCAGAGTTGTGCCAGAGTCGTGCCAGAGGTTTGCCAGAGTTGTGCCAGAGCTGTGCCAGAGTTGCACCAGAGTTGCTCCAGAGTTGTGCCAGAGTCGTGCCAGAGGTTTGCCAGAGTTGTGCCAGAGCTGTGCCAGAGTTGCACCAGAGTTGCTCCAGAGTTGTGCCAGAGTCGTGCCAGAGGTTTGCCAGAGTTGTGCCAGAGCTGTGCCAGAGTTGCACCAGAGTTGCTCCAGAGTTGTGCCAGAGTCGTGCCAGAGGTTTGCCAGAGTTGTGCCAGAGCTGTGCCAGAGTTGCACCAGAGTTGCTCCAGAGTTGTGCCAGAGTCGTGCCAGAGGTTTGCCAGAGTTGTGCCAGAGCTGTGCCAGAGTTGCACCAGAGTTGCTCCAGAGTTGTGCCAGAGTCGTGCCAGAGGTTTGCCAGAGTTGTGCCAGAGCTGTGCCAGAGTTGCACCAGAGTTGCTCCAGAGTTGTGCCAGAGTCGTGCCAGAGGTTTGCCAGAGTTGTGCCAGAGCTGTGCCAGAGTTGCACCAGAGTTGCTCCAGAGTTGTGCCAGAGTCGTGCCAGAGGTTTGCCAGAGTTGTGCCAGAGCTGTGCCAGAGTTGCACCAGAGTTGCTCCAGAGTTGTGCCAGAGTCGTGCCAGAGGTTTGCCAGAGTTGTGCCAGAGCTGTGCCAGAGTTGCACCAGAGTTGCTCCAGAGTTGTGCCAGAGTCGTGCCAGAGGTTTGCCAGAGTTGTGCCAGAGCTGTGCCAGAGTTGCACCAGAGTTGCTCCAGAGTTGTGCCAGAGTCGTGCCAGAGGTTTGCCAGAGTTGTGCCAGAGCTGTGCCAGAGTTGCACCAGAGTTGCTCCAGAGTTGTGCCAGAGTCGTGCCAGAGGTTTGCCAGAGTTGTGCCAGAGCTGTGCCAGAGTTGCACCAGAGTTGCTCCAGAGTTGTGCCAGAGTCGTGCCAGAGGTTTGCCAGAGTTGTGCCAGAGCTGTGCCAGAGTTGCACCAGAGTTGCTCCAGAGTTGTGCCAGAGTCGTGCCAGAGGTTTGCCAGAGTTGTGCCAGAGCTGTGCCAGAGTTGCACCAGAGTTGCTCCAGAGTTGTGCCAGAGTCGTGCCAGAGGTTTGCCAGAGTTGTGCCAGAGCTGTGCCAGAGTTGCACCAGAGTTGCTCCAGAGTTGTGCCAGAGTCGTGCCAGAGGTTTGCCAGAGTTGTGCCAGAGCTGTGCCAGAGTTGCACCAGAGTTGCTCCAGAGTTGTGCCAGAGTCGTGCCAGAGGTTTGCCAGAGTTGTGCCAGAGCTGTGCCAGAGTTGCACCAGAGTTGCTCCAGAGTTGTGCCAGAGTCGTGCCAGAGGTTTGCCAGAGTTGTGCCAGAGCTGTGCCAGAGTTGCACCAGAGTTGCTCCAGAGTTGTGCCAGAGTCGTGCCAGAGGTTTGCCAGAGTTGTGCCAGAGCTGTGCCAGAGTTGCACCAGAGTTGCTCCAGAGTTGTGCCAGAGTCGTGCCAGAGGTTTGCCAGAGTTGTGCCAGAGCTGTGCCAGAGTTGCACCAGAGTTGCTCCAGAGTTGTGCCAGAGTCGTGCCAGAGGTTTGCCAGAGTTGTGCCAGAGCTGTGCCAGAGTTGCACCAGAGTTGCTCCAGAGTTGTGCCAGAGTCGTGCCAGAGGTTTGCCAGAGTTGTGCCAGAGCTGTGCCAGAGTTGCACCAGAGTTGCTCCAGAGTTGTGCCAGAGTCGTGCCAGAGGTTTGCCAGAGTTGTGCCAGAGCTGTGCCAGAGTTGCACCAGAGTTGCTCCAGAGTTGTGCCAGAGTCGTGCCAGAGGTTTGCCAGAGTTGTGCCAGAGCTGTGCCAGAGTTGCACCAGAGTTGCTCCAGAGTTGTGCCAGAGTCGTGCCAGAGGTTTGCCAGAGTTGTGCCAGAGCTGTGCCAGAGTTGCACCAGAGTTGCTCCAGAGTTGTGCCAGAGTCGTGCCAGAGGTTTGCCAGAGTTGTGCCAGAGCTGTGCCAGAGTTGCACCAGAGTTGCTCCAGAGTTGTGCCAGAGTCGTGCCAGAGGTTTGCCAGAGTTGTGCCAGAGCTGTGCCAGAGTTGCACCAGAGTTGCTCCAGAGTTGTGCCAGAGTCGTGCCAGAGGTTTGCCAGAGTTGTGCCAGAGCTGTGCCAGAGTTGCACCAGAGTTGCTCCAGAGTTGTGCCAGAGTCGTGCCAGAGGTTTGCCAGAGTTGTGCCAGAGCTGTGCCAGAGTTGCACCAGAGTTGCTCCAGAGTTGTGCCAGAGTCGTGCCAGAGGTTTGCCAGAGTTGTGCCAGAGCTGTGCCAGAGTTGCACCAGAGTTGCTCCAGAGTTGTGCCAGAGTCGTGCCAGAGGTTTGCCAGAGTTGTGCCAGAGCTGTGCCAGAGTTGCACCAGAGTTGCTCCAGAGTTGTGCCAGAGTCGTGCCAGAGGTTTGCCAGAGTTGTGCCAGAGCTGTGCCAGAGTTGCACCAGAGTTGCTCCAGAGTTGTGCCAGAGTCGTGCCAGAGGTTTGCCAGAGTTGTGCCAGAGCTGTGCCAGAGTTGCACCAGAGTTGCTCCAGAGTTGTGCCAGAGTCGTGCCAGAGGTTTGCCAGAGTTGTGCCAGAGCTGTGCCAGAGTTGCACCAGAGTTGCTCCAGAGTTGTGCCAGAGTCGTGCCAGAGGTTTGCCAGAGTTGTGCCAGAGCTGTGCCAGAGTTGCACCAGAGTTGCTCCAGAGTTGTGCCAGAGTCGTGCCAGAGGTTTGCCAGAGTTGTGCCAGAGCTGTGCCAGAGTTGCACCAGAGTTGCTCCAGAGTTGTGCCAGAGTCGTGCCAGAGGTTTGCCAGAGTTGTGCCAGAGCTGTGCCAGAGTTGCACCAGAGTTGCTCCAGAGTTGTGCCAGAGTCGTGCCAGAGGTTTGCCAGAGTTGTGCCAGAGCTGTGCCAGAGTTGCACCAGAGTTGCTCCAGAGTTGTGCCAGAGTCGTGCCAGAGGTTTGCCAGAGTTGTGCCAGAGCTGTGCCAGAGTTGCACCAGAGTTGCTCCAGAGTTGTGCCAGAGTCGTGCCAGAGGTTTGCCAGAGTTGTGCCAGAGCTGTGCCAGAGTTGCACCAGAGTTGCTCCAGAGTTGTGCCAGAGTCGTGCCAGAGGTTTGCCAGAGTTGTGCCAGAGCTGTGCCAGAGTTGCACCAGAGTTGCTCCAGAGTTGTGCCAGAGTCGTGCCAGAGGTTTGCCAGAGTTGTGCCAGAGCTGTGCCAGAGTTGCACCAGAGTTGCTCCAGAGTTGTGCCAGAGTCGTGCCAGAGGTTTGCCAGAGTTGTGCCAGAGCTGTGCCAGAGTTGCACCAGAGTTGCTCCAGAGTTGTGCCAGAGTCGTGCCAGAGGTTTGCCAGAGTTGTGCCAGAGCTGTGCCAGAGTTGCACCAGAGTTGCTCCAGAGTTGTGCCAGAGTCGTGCCAGAGGTTTGCCAGAGTTGTGCCAGAGCTGTGCCAGAGTTGCACCAGAGTTGCTCCAGAGTTGTGCCAGAGTCGTGCCAGAGGTTTGCCAGAGTTGTGCCAGAGCTGTGCCAGAGTTGCACCAGAGTTGCTCCAGAGTTGTGCCAGAGTCGTGCCAGAGGTTTGCCAGAGTTGTGCCAGAGCTGTGCCAGAGTTGCACCAGAGTTGCTCCAGAGTTGTGCCAGAGTCGTGCCAGAGGTTTGCCAGAGTTGTGCCAGAGCTGTGCCAGAGTTGCACCAGAGTTGCTCCAGAGTTGTGCCAGAGTCGTGCCAGAGGTTTGCCAGAGTTGTGCCAGAGCTGTGCCAGAGTTGCACCAGAGTTGCTCCAGAGTTGTGCCAGAGTCGTGCCAGAGGTTTGCCAGAGTTGTGCCAGAGCTGTGCCAGAGTTGTGCCAGAATTGTGCCAGAGTTGAGACAGAGTTGTGCCAGAGTTGTGCCACAGTTGTGCCACAGTTGTGGCAGAGTTGTACCAGAGTTCTGCCAGAGTTGTGCCAGAGTTGTGCCAGAGTTGTGCAAAAGTCGTGCCAGGATCGTGCCATGATTGTGCCAGAGTTGTGCTAGACTTTTCCCAGAGTTGTGCAAGAGTTTTTCCAGAGTTGTGCCAGAGTTGTGACGAAGTTGTGCCATAATTGTGCCAGAGTTTTGCCAGAGTTGTGCCACAGTTGGGCCAGAATTATGCCTTTGTTATGCCAGAATTGTGCCAGAGTTGTGCCAGAGTTGTGCCAGAGTTGTGCCAGTGTTGTGCCATAGTTTTGCCCGAGTTGTGCCAGAATTGTTCCAAAGTTGTGCCAAAGTTGTTCCAGAGTTGTGCCAGATTTGTGCCAGAGTTGTGCCAGAGTTGTGCCAGAGATGTGCCAGGGTTGTGGCAGAGTTGTGCAAGAGTTGTGCCAGAGTTGCCCCAGAGTTGTGCCAGAGGTGTGCCAAAGCTGTGCCAGAGTTGTGCCAGGATTGTGCCAGATTGTGCCATGAATGTGCCAAAGTTGTGCCAGAGTTGTGCCAGAG